>OZ010738.1:186536658-186606658 GCA_963932295.1 Tipula lateralis | reverse complement strand
CATCTTATATTTTGTCACCGATTTTTATCTGTCTTCATCTCGACAAAATATAAAAATATATATATTTTGTTTCATTTATATATAGTTGTGTGTATATAGACTCGTAAATATGAGTTATAACAAACAAACGTACAGCAATAATTTTCGACAACAACAACAGCAACATCAGTAATACAAAATCATTTTCATCATCACCATCATTTTTCGTCTTAAAAAGTATAAAAGCAAATATTTAGTATATCGTTTAAATTTTCATCATTTTATGATTTTTGTTTCTTTCCATATATTATATATGTATAAATGAAAGCTTTCCAACATGTACTCGCATATATCCAGTACAAGGAAATTTATTTTCTCATTTTCTTGTTATTTTAAATTATGAGAATATGTGATGAGAATTGATAGATAAAAATGTAAATTTTTTTGCTGTAATATTTTCAAAAAAATAGAAAGCTCCACATAACAAAAGGACTTATGAAAAAATACACATACGCATACATGCTTATGTACATATATATGTATGCATATATGTATGTATATAAAACTGAACATCGCATTCAAAATTCGAATATTACCCTTTAGCTCGTATATAAATAAGTTTTGTTGGTGCTGTGTAAATTTTCTTTTATATTCAAGTTTTTTGTATGTACATAATTTTGATTCAAGAAAATGTTTGTGTGAAAAGAAAAACGGAAGGAAAGTCGTGTACAATATTTGTTACTTTATTTTCAATAAAATAAAAACGGAACAATAAGTTTAATCAATTGATTTTTTTTTTGTTTGTGATAAGCGAACATTGTAAAATATAAAGTCAACTTCTTATTATATAGATGCCTTCCTCTTCTGTGTGTATGTGTGTATATATATATGTGTCTGTGTGTTGATTGATTTATGTGAGTTTATTTTTATTCGGGGATTGTATATTATAATGCCGTTGAGATGTGATATGAAATAATGAGTATTTTAGGAAATACCAACTTTATTAGGCATGTTGTTTATGTATCCTGTTTTTCTCCTGTATATATACATCACCATATTCTTAGCAAATAATAAAATTTGTTATTAAAAATTGATTAAGATTTTTGAAGGAAATACCGTATATAAAATCACTGCTACCATCTTATGTAATATACTTTCAACGTGGGACATGTTATTAGTGACTGTTCGTTAACATATGTTATATTCATATTACAGAATCTTAATAATTAATATATATTTAAGATATATGATTTTTGTAAGTTATCTACCTAATTTTATTAAGGACAAAACTCACATCATTCTAATTGAATTTGTACATAAATATAGGTGTTTTGATGAGGTTTACTCGGAAACCACGAACTGCGCAAGTTTTTACCAAAAAGTGAAAAGGGATTTTAAGACAAACAAAGAATCGGTTCACATTCATTTGTATAAGCATCTCGATAGATCAATGCGCCAATGGTCTATTTAATTTGGTCGTAAAGTGTATTTCATCTTACTTGTAAATTTTAGAAGCAGAACGTTTTCTACAGTCTAAAATTGTTCAAAGGAAAAGTTTAAATAATTTGAGTAAAATCATAAATGGTGCATTTGTACCGTTAAAATTTTTTGCCAGTTTTCTTTGATTTATTATACTTGTTTTCAAGAGCTTTTCATCAGCACTGTTTATGGTCAACTTGACATCAGAATGTTGGTTTCTGTATCCGAACAAAACAATTTAATTCACAAAACTCAACTTTAGATACCGATAAAATCACGTATAAATTGAAGGTTGCACAGATTGGTTGAGTCTTTGGAAACAAAGAAAGTCTTGGTGGCTAAGCTACTTGCCATATTTATGATTGTCATTCATTTATTTTTATCAAATTATAATGATTTTGTTGAATAACTATATCACATTTAACACATGTATACATACATACAGTTTATTGTATGCTCTATCATTGTTTACTAAAAATTTCTTTTGTAGGTGATGTCGAAAATACACGCAAGTTTAATTTTATATATACTTTCACTAAACGTTTTTATTTACATAAATAAAAATATAGCATGTCAATAAAGTATTTAAGCTACTGTACCAAAAATCTGATCCTTTTATCTAAAAAAAAACTAAGAAATTCATTTGACAAAATACATTTCCTTATACATATATCCTTTATTTTGTATGTGGTTAAGTCATTGAGGCTTATATAAACAGAAATATTTGAAAACTAGATAATTAAATACGTTAAACAGACAGTTTGAATACGTTGGTGAACAATAAATAGACGTAAGAACAAATAGACAGTTGCGTCATAAAGATAAATTATATTCAGGTTTATAATTCTACACATATGAGTTAAAAACGAAATCCTCATCAATAGAGATTGATGACTGAACTCTTGAAATCTATGTACTTTTTGATTCTTAAGTAGACTTTGAACAGGACACATCATTCGTCAATACATTCTTTAGATAGCTAGATGCTACACTGTTTTAAATTTAAAGTTTTATAATTATAATTTTTATTTTATTTTATTTTTTTTATGCTTAGCTTTAATTGGGCGCTGCGCGGACTTTAAGACTGTCCTAGCTCCTTATAACTCTCAGAGCTCCTGCACCCAACGCTACCAAAGTAAAGGTTGATAGCTGCCATAAAACTTGTGCATTTTATACTCCAACGATAAGGAATTCCACTTCCTATGTACGATAAATGAATTCGCGCCTTGCACCTTCCACTATCCAGCAACTGGAGAGCAATGCCATATGCTCCACCCCAAATTATATAAGTTAAAACAAATCTTCGTGTCCTGATGTGGAAATGAAAAGAAACTCACTTAACTGCGTTTTATCTAAATTGACGATAAATTTCTTAAGTAATGACTTATTTTGGTAGTTTGTCTTATTTAGTACCAAGTTTATTTAGTTTTGTCTCAAAATTATGGTTGCTTGGTGTGCTACCCTTTCAATACCCTTTAAACCATACTAAGATTTAAATTTATTTCCATAAAATTTCCCGTTTGTTGTTTCGTAATCAAAATTGAAATAATAATTTTGGAATAAATAATTTTTCGTGTACATACTCGTATACATAAACATTTTTGATTGTTGCTACATATTTATGGAATTTATAAGAGGAAATAAAGTGTTTTCTCCGCACACATTTTCCAGCACATTTATCTGTGTTGTGATGTAAATTTTTTTGGCTCTCCACACACACACACACACACAGAATGCCGCACGAATTCATACAAAGACAACAACGTAATAATTTAAAGATAAAATATATATTATTATTGAGAAAATGAAAAACCTTACATTTAAATTTAACATAAATTTAATTAATTTTTTTGTTTTCTTCGAAAGGTAAATAAATGTTTGTTATTGTCTTTCAATTTCTAACAGATGGGTAGTATAAAATTATTTTATATATAACACGGCAAAATAAGTTAACTTAAACGAGAAACAATTTCCATCGGAAATACAAAAATCTACTGTATATACATATGTTGTTAGATGGAATCTTGTATTGATAAAATTAATGATTTTAAATTTTAATTAGAAAAATATGTTTTTTAAGAAACCATTCTTTAATTTTATTGACAAAGAATAACGAACATCAATATGGTAGCATTACTGTTTGGATTTTGAAAACGTGTATATATATATATATATATATATATATATATATATATATATATATATATATATATATATAATTATATATGTAAATATATATATATACATATATATATACATATATATATATATATATATATATATATATATATATATATATATATATATATATTGTTATATATTGTATAAAACTATGTTTGTATCGCCAAAACTCATACTGCACAATAAAAATATTAGCACCATATTTAAAAGATTTAAATCTGAACTTAACACGAAAAATCGTAGAGAACAAAAAATGTGTTAAGGATATTCACATTTGGTGTCGTTAGAGTTGAAGTAAAAAAAATCCTCGCAAGTTTATATATATATATATATATATATATATATATATATATATATATATATATATATATATATATATATATATATATATATATATATATACATAATTGAAAACTATAAAACTATATTCAGGCTTTATTTTCGATGTAGAGAAATATAAATTTAAAATGAAAACCAACCCTCCATTTTAGATATGTATATATGTTGTGTACGAAAAAAACCGGAAAATGAAAACTCGAATATGTAAATTCAGACTAACTTCGAAAGTCAAAAGAGAAAGAATGGTACAATTTTTTTTCTACAATTTAAATTTTCAATTGGCACAAAACCAACCAAGAATAATTTTTTTTCCAGATTTATTTTCGGGAATGTATTTTGTTGTTGTTACGTCTTTGCTACTGGTACTACTCTACAACTAATGTGTTTTGTATAATTCGCATCACGGGATTTGGTGTAAATTTATATTTGTAATAATAACAAATTTTACACTCCATTACTGTTCGGTATAGTGTCAACAATCTGCCTCTATCGATCAAGTGCCAGCTATATTTGCTATTATAAACAAATAAATTAGATCAAATTTGTGTTATATATTTTTATACACAGGTAGATGTTATTCAAGAGTGCTAAGGTAACCAAGAACTATTTCTTCGTTGTGTTGACTTTTAAATCGATTCCTTTGATATAGTTGAGAACTTTTTATAGTTGATAGCATTAAGGCTATACATTGAAAATAAAATTCTAAGCATACATTGGGAATTTGTAATGTTAGGTAAGAGAACGGAAACATCTAATACGTTTTTATGAATATCAGTATTTTAAATTTTTGACACGTATTCTAGATACGTAGTTAGTCTAAAAATAATATTTTTGTCGCATCACAAATGTATTAAAATTTAATTACAAAAAGTATAATAATAGTGTTACCGCGTATATATAATAAAGTTATTTTACACGCAACTTGGGTCTTATAAATAAAAAAAATAAAACTAATGATTTTAAACTGTGATCATCGGTAACTGTGTCACACAAATCACTAATAAGCACATCAATTCACTTTACTGAATTCACTTGTGTCTGGGATACATGAATTTTCGTTTATATATTGCACAATTTCCACCTATGGTGCGGTCATATTCTTATTTATTTCATTTTATGTTCTACATTATCTTATTTTACAACTACTAAAATGTCAACATAGAAATAAAGACAACAACAAAACATTGTGTTGTAAATAACCATAAAAAATATAAAAATTTGTGGTTTCATGTACAAACATACACTAAAAGTCTAAAAGTAGTAAAATTAGAATTAAATGTTTATTCTTAGTTTTTTGTTTCTATTTATCGTCTATCGTGTAATCTTTATGATACATTTAGTTTGTTGTTATTTATAATTTATTTGATTTTGAGAGCAGACGTTTATATACAGCCTTATGAACACGAAACATCAAGTAATTTTTGCTAACTTTGTACACTGAATGACAAATTTGACGATGGTAAATTTCAATACAACACAAAAAAAAAACTTTATCTGGTTTTTCTACATAAAACTTATACAACTTAGTTGCAGATACCGGAGTAATAACCATAACCGTATAATATAATTGTTAAAGTGATTTTTGATCACTTGCTTGTTGTAATATATTTACAAAGCATATAGCCTGCAAATAATGTATATGTTGTAAATTTATATTCAAACACATAACACAAAAAATTTGAGCACGCTGAGCTTAAAGCACTGTCTTTTTTGTTATTTGAGTAACAAAAACAAAACCATCACCAACCAAAAAAAAAAAAAATTGAAAATGTATAAAGTTAAACTTTATTTGATCGTAAATTTTCATGAAAAACAATAAAACGGTGTTTTGTTGTTTTTCATTCATAAATTATTTTTCATTTTGGCGATTTTCCAATAAAATCAAAACAAAACATAAATAATTTTCCTTTATTTTGTGTTTATCGGGTTCTTCTCTACTAAATTTGTTGTCATTTTTCTTTATGTTTTTATAAGAATTTTCCTTCCATTTTGGATTTTCTCTAATGTTTTATGAGACCTACAAAAAACAAATCTTTCCAGTATATATACATAAATATATATATATATGTGGCAGTGAAAAATATTAAATTTATTGAATTAATTTTAAAATGATTTTTTTATTAAAAGAAAATTTATTTCTGCACAGATATGACATTTTGCCTTCAAAAACAAAATGAAAAAAGTTTTCATAGTTGTGGGAAATTTAAAATTAAATTTTGGACAGTTCAGCTGGGTTCCATTTCACGTTGTTTTTCGTATTTGTTAAAATCTCCATTTACTTTATTTGACCTGGGTGGTTCAATTAACTACTAAGCACCGAAGGTCAGATGTATCAGTAAGGAAAATATATTTCATAAATCATCAAATGTTTATTTGCATCGTATATGGCCAGGAATTTGAAGACAAGAAAATGTGAGAACAAATACAATCTTAGCAAAGAGACAGAAATTAATGACGGCATGACATATTCAGAATAGTTGCAAACATATTCAGAATAGTTGAAGAACAAATTCATAAACAATATCGCCGAGGATGATGATATGTTAATGAATACTGTGCTAACAACTGACATCTTAAAATACCATCACTGTAAACATTAGATTTACTGAAAGACTTCTATATCCAAAAACCCGTTATGCAAAATGATTTCATCCTTAAAGATGTGTGAAGCGTTACGTTCGACTATTTCGATTGTTGTAATAAAAACATAAAATCTGCAAACCAAATGCTGATTGACAATTTGCACGAGGAGTTATCGATAATTAAATACAATTTTGAGTTCGAACAGAAATATCACAATCATTCGTATTCGAATATAATGTAGTTTGATGCCCATATACAAGAAATCCACTAGATATTAATTCGGTTAGATACATTTTCAGGCAGGTAGAAATTCTCAGCAAATGTTCAGTTGACTATAAACTTATACGCCAGCTTATTTTTTCAAAGTGGGAAAAATAATTTTTTTTGTCAATAACAAGTATAAATATATATTTGTTCATTCGTACAGAAAATTTGTTTATAGGAATTAATAATTCTTAAGGTATGAATGTTTCAAAAAAAAATTTTTCATTCTATAATCTTTACACCATTAAAAATTCTTAGAATAAGATTAAAAATGTTTTGTATATCTGTACTGTTTGAACATTATATTTTTTTGTTTTCCGAAAATTCGTTAAGAAAATTATTCAACCAATTAATTATGAATTTACATGCTTGTATACTCGAATTCAAATATTTTTACATATTTATAATTAGAATAAAATATAATTGAATAACTTGAAATATAAAAAGTGAATAGTAAACAGTTTATTTAAACTACTAAACGTGGCACATGGAACGGATGAATAACTATTAATTATACTGTAGAAAAGCTCATATTTTCTTTATCAATGAAAACTTTATCATTTATATAAAAAAAACTTCACTTCAAAATTTATTCAGTCATAGGATTTAAAATGAAAAATTGTGTCACAAACAGAGAATTGTTGTTAAATATTTTTCACATAATAATTGAAATTTATGGCGCCTTCCGACTCATCGAGAAGGAAAACAAAAATCAAACCGACGAAAGTTAGAATTTAACGAATTTTTTTTACGAGTACATATTATAAATAGTAAGCCGGAAGGGAAGGAGTAACAAAAATATTCAATTACAATACGATGAATTTTATTTTTTAATTTTCTAAAATCAAAATCGTAAAAAAGCACAAATAAAACTTTTGTTTGATTTTCAATCATTGTGTGCTGTATACATAAGTTTACTGAAGTTTTAAAGTTTATTGAACAAGTATCGATCGAGTGCGAGAGACAAGAATTAAAAACAAACAAAAAACGCTACAGTACGACCCAAGTTTTAGACAATGCACACAATCTGTTGTTTACTTAACACAAATACTTTGAACGGGAAAAATTGAGTTAAGTTTATTTTACTTATAAGTGCAGTTGAAAGCTTTTGACATTTTTTTCGAGTGTGTTTTCTATATATAAAAAAAGTTTCACTTTGGGGTTTTCATTGTCATTTACCTCGATCTCGGTTGAGACACGATACAATATAATGATTTATTCTACAAAACTGATTGTTTACACCCCTGCATATACATTTGCAATGAGTTGGGGCAGTCAAAATCTTAATGTTTTCAAAAAAATAAAATATTTCTCTTATTCATTAAATACTTTTAGTTGTTAATTTATTTTTTATTTGATTCTTTAAAAATTAATAGTTACGGAAAATAACGGCAAGTACATGTTGAAAACAAGATAGAGTCGAGCGAAGTGAAATAGTTAAGAAAATTAGTATTTTTTTTTCTTGCTGTTTTGTGCTATATGCTATATAACATTCTCTCATGCTGTGTTAAAGTTGAAGAAGAATAATGTTCGGTAATAAATCTTCTTGTCTCGTTTCATGTCCAGTAAAATATTTAATGTTTTCTTATATATATATATATATATATATATATATATATATATATATATATATATATATATATATATATATATATATATATATATATATATATATAAATATATATACGTACATACATACATACATACCTACATAGTTATGCTGCTAAATCTTCAACATTTTCAAGTAAAGTATTTTGTGCTGCTTGACTAGTTTTCTTAATTGTTGTGTATATAAACATGCACTAAAATAATTGCGCTAAATCCAAAAATGCAGCTGTAAGTAGTATATAATTGGTCATGTCCTTGAATATGTTTACAACTGTAGAGACACCTAATAATGTGCGGGGATAAAACTAAATAATTAAATAGATCCGTATGTGTAGATCTATATAAGTATATAACTAGATTGTGTATATAATAATATATATGTACGTCAAGTGCAGACATTAATTATTTTTGTGCTCCAGAATGAACAATAAATTTATATTAAATATATCCATATACGAGAGAAATTTAATATATTCGTAATTTTCATAAAATAATAGTTGACCCACCAAAGAAATATTTTATGTTTGGTTCAAATTATTTTTGTTTGGACTAGAGCGTTGTCGACAGGGAGCCAAATTCAGTTCAACATTTCTTTCAGTCAAGGCCTAATAAACTTTTAACATGTTAACAAATACAATTAGCATTCTGATTATCTTTACTAATATTTTGACGTTCACTGAAAGAAAATAAATGAGATAAATATAGTGATATCCGTACTCATGCTACGAATACATTGAATTACCCTCGTACATATAAGCACACATATTTTATCAAATCAAGTTTGATTATAATTTATAAAATACAATGAAATTCCCATAGAATATTTAAATCACTGGGAATGTTTAAATAAAAAAAAATACTTTTATTCAAATAATTAAATAACATAAATAAAAAGCACGAAAAACCTTTAAATAATTCAACTGGAAAAATATAAATTTATCACTTTTGAGAGAGAGTATAGAGTAAAAACCATAACAATACAATATAAATGTATAAAAGCTCTTTAATAAAAGATTCACATTAATTTTATTCTAATTTATATTTTTATCTAGAATTATTTTTTTGTTTAGTTGAAGCTTTGTTATAGAAGAGATCCTTATCATATCATATATTTATGTTAGTGAATTGTAATAATTTCTCCTATCGATTATATATTAATTTTTATTCTATGACAGTAGTGGTATTTTGAGACGAGCCTAATCCATACTCGAGTCTTTTTCCACTCACGAGTTTCCACTATTGTTCAATTTCAAAATTTTTGTAGTGCCAGATGGATCGACGGCAGACACCGAAGCTGATAGGTTTGTATGAGTGTGAATAAAATAAGTAAGTCTTAACAATGTATATATCAAACATTGTACCATATAAAACACCCTACGACACAATCCGTATGCCAGAATTTGAAATGTCAGTCCATATAAGACATAGTCACGATATAATTAATATTATGTGAATATATATAAGACTAATCCTAGCCACACCACTGTAACTACTGATTCACTGCTAATATTGAAAAATAATAAGATATACCAGACATCTTTACATGTATTACTACACTTAGCGAACATTATAAAATTAAAATATATATATATATATATATATATATATATATATATATATATATATATATATATATATATATATATATATATATATATATATATATATATATATATATATATATATATATATATATATATATATATATATATATATATATATATATATATATATATATATATATATATTATTAAATTATCATTTTTATTGTTATTTAAATTTATTTAAGTTTGCTATCTGGTTAATTTAAAAATAAATAAAAATATTTCGCTCATCTTATAAATATTGCGTTATTTTTGCGTTGTGATATTTTATGTATCACATAGTTATTTTTATGTAAATTATTTCAAGGAAGCAAAATTAAATTAGAGCATCAAACAATAGGCAGCTGAGTATAACAAAAAAAATCCGTTTTGTGTGTTGATAAGCACAGTACATACATACTTCGAAATTTTGAATTTATGTATATAAATATGTATACATATATATGTAGGTATATAGTAGGTATGTAGATCATTTTAACTTTTGTCTTAGAATAAAAACATAATTTAGCCCCGACTTGAACATTTCATTGTATTGTTTATACGACTAAGAATATATTTCTATTTATTTTTAATTTAAGTGATAAGCTTCTGATAAATTTGTACACTATTTATATATTTAAAAAACTTTGTTAAAACATTATTTTACAGCTTTCAAAACAAAAATTAAAATTTTACATAGCTATATAATACATAATATGTACTATATAAACATGAAAACAGAATATCTACAAAAAGCTTCACTATAAAGCTTGATATGGGATATGTGTACGGCATTGCTAATTAATTGCATTTTAGAATGTGTCACACAGTAAATCCGTGTAATATTTAATTTAATTTTATGTACAATGAAGCGAGCTTTTATTTTTATGATTGTCACAAATTTTTTTTATGGAATTTTTTAATGTCTATGAAAATGATAAATGGCAAATACATTACTAATTTAGATAGAAAATTACCACGTTTCTTCTTTCAGATATGTACGTATGTATACGGTATACGACATGTGATAATCAAAAAACATCAACAAATCGGTTTATTTTTCGTAACATATATCATATAATACATAAATTCTTTGGTATATAAAAAAATATGTAGGATTTTTTTTAAATTACCTAAACGTGCTTATCCTTTTAAATCACAGATACATTTATCCGAGTATATGATAAATTCACCAGATATAGATATAGTTAAGGATGTTGTATATTTGTAAAGCGTAGAGCTTTTAAAATTTTTGGCACCCAAATTTTGTCCCAGCCTGTTCAGCGCTACGTATTAAAGTGCGTATATTTACTATTTAAAAGCACAATATCGATTCGAATTTTAAACATTTTGATGCGTTGATCAACCAAAAATATATATATATTGTTATTTTGACAATCTCATAAACAATTCATTTTGATAAAATATTGTATGTTTTGTTTTGTTATGTTTTATCGGAATCATAAAATTTGCTACCGATATAAATAAACCTAATCAAAAATCAATAAATTTAATCGGAATAAAATCAAAGTACTAAAAGGCTTGAACAATGATCTAAGCATATACGTATGCGTGTACGAAAGAAACAAAACAAATAACTAAAAATAAAAAATTAAAAACCAAGAATAGATTTTCAAACAAAAATATTTTGATTATTAAAATTTGAATAAATAAACAAATAAAATTGATTTTATCTATATGACCGATCTTCTTCTATATTCCGTATCTAGAAAAGATGTATGTACTCTTTATAGTCGTATCTTTCCATATCCGCTCGCATAAAAAGCTCAAACCCTTATTCCTTGAAAAACGGAACAGAAACTATATATACTGTATAACAATAGGCCAAAACAAAAGGATTTTTTGATTATTGAGGTTATTTGTGCTTTTTATCCTTAAAAAAAGCTTCTCGATTTTTTTTTTGAATTTTTTTTATTTTATGGTGCTGTCCCTTATACAAATAAAATAAAATGATACGAGTCTGTATATTGACTTTTGATTGAAGAAATCATTGGTTTCGTTATGAATACAGTAGAAATTAAAGCGTATTTTGAAATTCAAATCATCGTTGCTTTTAATTTACCTAGTCTCAGAATATAAGAACTGATTAATTAATTTGGATGACGAAGCACATTTTACCAATTCGATTTACATGGTTATTCAATTAAGATATAATAGTTTTAATTAAAAATAAATAAAATTCTTACAAAATTAAAGGAAGTTTATAAATATTTCTTGTCTACGGTCAGTTTAAAATTAAATTATTCAACTCATTATATTTCCACATTTTGAATATTAATATCATGTCACTCAACTGACTATTGTTTAATTTGCTTCTTTGGTTTCGTATTTATCTTTGTTATTTTTTAAGAACTTTTACCACTTTCACCTCTAGTTTTAAACGTCCTGTTTATAGCCATGGTCTAACTAGTTAACTTCATATTCTAACTTGGGTTTTGGAACTTAGAGCATACGTTCCTTTAGTATACTTTCATTTCAACGCTTTCTTGCCTGAAGTTTTTATTCATCACCATTAGGGATCTATGATTGAAGTCACATGTTTGTCAATGTATTGAAAGCACAATTCCTTAAAAATACACTAAGAAGAAAAACTGGACCATAGTCATTGCTGGAGAAAGTCATTTGAAAGATTTTTTGAAATTTTGCATTTTGAACACAGTCTTTCTCCAGCATAAACTTTACATTTTTGTTTCATATAATTGATGGAAAAAGTATAAGTTGTTTGGGTATCTGCGTGTATCTGTCAAAACATACTAAGAAACCTAGCTTGGGTATTTGATTGTATCTGTCAAAAAAGACTAATTCCACTCATTCAGTTAATGGTGTTATTTCTTTGAAGATGTTGAACATTTTTCTCCTAATGAGTAGTAATGATAAATCCACATTGCATAGGCGGATCATGGAATTTTATTTTATTTAACTGAGTTTTATTTTTAAAAAGAGTATACAAACGCAGATACTAGTTAAAGATTTACAATTAACACTTACACAGAAGCGAAAAAGGTAACCATTTTTCTTGTATAGTTTCGAACATAAGTAAACGAAATAATATGCCAAGATACGTTATAGCGATAAGTGGTTAAACCTAAATACTTTCAATAATAAAAATGTAGAGTTTATAACGTAAGCTTTCCTAAGAACAATAAAAGAGTTAGGCATTACGGTGGATGGTGGAGGTGAATATATTAATTCATCTATTTATTTAGAACCTTTAACTTAACACCACTAAATATTGTCCTGAAGTAGTTTACATACATGCATGAATACCACCACATAATACTACACTAAGGTGATTAATTATTTAATTTATATTTATCTCAAAAATAGTAATTAAATATACTATTAAAGTTTTAATGAAAAAGTTATTTACTATTTACGATAATTTAAGCTGTATGCATGGTCAGTTATTTCAATATAAAATTATATTCAACAATTTTATAAAAACGCGTTTGTTTTCATTGAACTTTTACCAAATAAATTGTTGTTATATTTCATTGAAACAATAATTTTTTATTCGTGTTGTATAAATTTGATGGATTATAGTAAAATATTTTATGCAAATATTCAACAAATAAAAAATATGTCAAAGTACTGTCTCCTTCGTACATACATATATGGTGAAAAAAATATTGAGGTTTTGGTTTTGATTTTGATACCAAGGGCTAATTATGATTACGAAAGAAACCTGAAAGGCACTAGAAATACACATCTACACAAAATCTCGAAAGAAGGGAAATAAAATAAATTTATTTTCACGTTAGATATTATTTTTTATAAGATATTTTGTTATTTTGGTTATATGTTTCTTGTGTGTTGCTGTTGCAAAAAATAAAAAGTAAGATACGTGAATTGAATACTGATTTTGTGTACACAAATTCTTCTTAGTCATATATACACACATATTTTGTTTTTTATAAGATGGGTATTGCGGTTAGGCAAATGAACTTTAATATATATATATATATATATATATATATATATATATATATATATATATATATATATATATATATATATATATATATATATATATATATATTATATGTATATACATACTCGAATTCTACCTTTGTTTTCCATGTTTTCCGTCGATCTATCCAGTTTTTTTGGGAAGTGAGAAATCATTTATACTCGTATAAAAAATACGGGGCCGTAATTTTATTCCAACAAAATATTTTACGATGGGTTTATATTTTTTAAAGGATTTTTCAAATTATTTTTTGTCTTGATTAAGTGAGGTAGAAATTTATAGATGGATAGCAAGTTGTTGATCCCAAATAGCAATTTTTAAACAAGACACATAATTCACTCGAGACGTGCCAAATTATTATTGCATAATATACAATGTGTTACGATTTAACCTAATTCCATTCATCACATCTTATTGTTATATAATATATATGTTGTATGTATATTTATATAACACAAGCTAAAAGACAATATACTAACACACGATAAAAATAGCACCGTGTGAAACAATGTATTTTTCGATTGTAAAAATTGAATAAAAATATATTTTACTTGAAAATCTTAAATTTTAAAAAATTATTGTTGGGAAAACAACCAAAAGAGCTTCCCTACTCGTTTTATTACAAATGAAAATTATAATTGTGTGATAGAAAAAGTTTGCCACGAACAAACAACACAAAATAATAGAATTTATCTAACCAAAATAAACCAAAAAAAAAACTATCTATACACAACAGTATCGCGAACAATAAAGTTAAAATAAAACTAACTAGAATTTTTATCTGGTTGCGCTTCTTTTCACTGTAAAAGTAAAATAATGGAAAATCAACTCTCAAATTGCAAATATGTATAGTGAATTTATAGTGAAAAAAAATTAGTCTTTTGGTTTCATTTAAATGCACACACACAAAAAACAACAAATTTTTTATTACGTGCTAGTTTAACTATATACTAGAGTTGTGGTTGGTTTAAAAGTTGATTTCAGGTTGATGAAAAGATAGTAAATATATACAATATAAGTGTACAAAACAAATGTAATAATTGGAAACTCATCTGTCACCGCAAATATTCTTGTTGGATTGATTTGATATACATTTGAATCAAATAATAAAAATTCGCTATAGCACGTTTCAAATCATAATATTAAAAGCTTAAATCAATGCACACACCACTAATTAATTTATACATGTTTATAAACAGTACAAAAATTTTCGCTTATCTATTATTTTAAAATATTCTAATCACGATTTTAGCCATTCCTGTATATTGAGTTTTTTTTTATTTTCTTATTTATTATATAATTATTTATTATTCATTGTATTATATTATAATAAAATGGTATTCTTATTTAATTTTTTAAGCAGATGGTATGGACTAAAAGTATATATATACAGTTGAAAATCAGAAGCAAAAAATATATAAATAATTAAATTAATTAAAATTTTAATTTAGGATATAAAATGACGTGAAAAATTTAAAACTTTTTATATGAAATTAATTTAAATTCGTTTCACATTTTCTTGGGTCATATGCTTGTATATATATATATATATATATATATATATATATATATATATATATATATGGAGAAAACTTTATTGCTAAATATTAATTAATGTTTAATTTGGTGTATTAATTAATGTTTAAACTTAATATAGATTGAGTTGAAATGATTCATAATTTTTCTTGTAAATTTATGTGATCTTTAATCAATATTTTAAAATGCGTAATTTGAAGTTAGTTATTTAATGCTTAGAAGCTCTGTACCTGTATCATAAAGAATTTCTTAATTTTGATCAGAAAATAATAATGGTACAGATAGAGCTTTCATTTTAAAGCAACCATTACTTTATTGATTGATTCATACTTAATAAATAGGATTATGTTATGCTTCACTTCACCTTAATTGTAGCATACCAATTCTGGAAGAGTTTATAAATTTTTTTTTAAATTTGAAAATTTCAATTTTCATTTCACATCAAATTATAAATACAATATATGAGTTGAACGATATACAATATATGAGTTGGTTTGGAAAAACTAAGAACAATTCAATATTGAATATCGAAAGTTTTGTGTGCTTCAATAACCGTAATTCATTTTTTTTTTAATCAGGAACAATATAATAATAAAAAAAGGAAATTGTCTTTATATTTTCATCCTTAACTTTCAAGGTTACGATTTGTAAAAAAACTTCTATAATTTTATTGTTTTTCTATATAACGAGTATATATCTATAAAAATTGGTTTGTTGTTGAGCTTTTATATAGTTTTGTTTATGTTTTGGTTTATGGTTATACATTTTGTTCGTACTGTTCATTGTTTTGGTTATGTTGTTGTGTATTGTTATTTTGTTTGTGGTTAATAGTTTTCGTTACGTTTTTTCATATTTCTTTTCCCAACAAAAAATAAACATATATATATAGAAAACACTTTGTTTGATAACATATGTACTCATAACTTCTTGCGGTTTTTAGCCAAAAAAAAAGAAAGAAAACCAAAAGATTGGAAACTAATTTAGTACAGAATCCGAATAAATTTTTATTTATACATTTATGGATCTGATAAATTGTATACATCATTATTTTTTGCGTTCATTACAATACTCTCAATTGTACAAAAATTTATTTATATAAATCCAATAACTGAACCAACGAGGTTTTTGGAAAAGCTTGGTAAAATATACGATAAATATTATTATATTTTGAATAATAAGAAATAAAATTGTTTTGTTGATTTTATACGGGGATATGTTGAATAAAATATTCCTTTTTTGCCGTACTGGTAAAATTACGTGACCGGAAATATGATTCATTAATATAATTCGGTTGCTCATTTTTATGTATGTTGATCTTTCTATAATTTTTTTTCTTGTTCATTTTGATTAAGAAAATTGATACAGACTTAAGTAACTCAAAATATATACGTTTCAAAATAAATTGTTTATTTTAAATTTACTTTTTTAATATAATTTACTGTTACTGCAATTCAAAATTTGTTGACTTATAATCGCTAAGCGTATATTAGGTCCAAATTATAATAGTTATGATGTCCTTTTTTATAAAAAATTAGGTATTGCCATTTGATAGGTATAATGAAGAGGTATGCTGTGCTAATTGGTTAAATTATGTTCAAAAATCAAAAAATGGCGCAAGCCAGTTTTAATTGTGTTGTCATCGCAAAAATTATACTGATAGCAGACGGTGTTTATATTGACAATTTAGTTATACATCATGGAGGCCGACAAATCAGAACTACATTTTCCACAGCAACGACGATTTATTGGAAAGAAGCAGTCGGTAAATTTGTGACTACAAATTATAACATCCTATTTAAGATGCGATATATATATATATATATATATATATATATATATATATATATATATATATATATATATATATATATATATGTCAAAAAATGGCGCAAGCCAGTTTTAATTGTGTTGTCATCGCAAAAATTATACTGATAGCAGACGGTGTTTATATTGACAATTTAGTTATACATCATGGAGGCCGACAAATCAGAACTACATTTTCCACAGCAACGACGATTTATTGGAAAGTAGCAGTCGGTAAATTTGTGACTACAAATTGTAACATCCTATTTAAGATGCGATATATATATATATATATATATATATATATATATATATATATATATATATATATATATATATATATATATATATATATATATATATATATAACCGTTGAATACCTGTACTCTACGATAAACAACGATACTATGTGTGCCTCAGTTGGTTTCCCATTTAGTAATATATATAAAATCGTATAAAATATAACCACAAATAATTTATTGCACGACACTATAGGAAAATATTCTTCTTGTGCACCGTTCAAATTATTTCAAATAATACAAAAAAATGTATTTCACAAACTAAATCTAAATTTCATCTAACTGGTAAAGTGCAGCACATCTATAAATATATAAACTATAGAATAACTAAAATGTTTATAAACTTGTCCAGTAAAATAAAATATACATATATACATAGAGCAGAGAAGCTCTGGCACACCAAACGAGCTAGAAAATATTTAAAATAACACAGAAACCGAAACGAGAAGAAAATAGTATAATTTTCTTAAAATGGAAAAATTATATACTTTGAACAAAAATAAAATGTATACACAGCATCCAAATAGAGCAGATATTCTAGTCACGAAAAACTAAGAAAATAAAATAACAACAATACTGTATGTCTTATATACATATGTATACCTACTAGAAGACAAAAATATTTGTCAATATTTTTTCTTCTTAATTTCCATGTCTTTTGTCTGGAAATACATATTCGTGTTACTCAATTTATTGTTGTATATTTCACATTTTAATTTCAATCCAACGTACGAATGAGAAGCAATATACATATGTACTCGTATAAAAAAAAGCATATAAATAACAAAAATGTTGCCTTGACACAAGCGTTTTTATTTATAGTTCTATATGTAAGTAAATTTTTAAACTGATTACTCGAACATAAAAGCTTCCATATTTCGAATAAATCGGAAAACATCATTCCTAGTACTAATCTCTTCAAGGTGAATTATTTTAACAACTAAAAGTGATTTTGAATTGATTTGGACATCTTATTAGATCTTAAACCCGGTGTAACAAAAGCTATAATACAATCTTTCGTTTTATGACTTTATGAGCTTATATATCTTGTTTGGATATAATTTATCCAGCTTGTTGTTGGGAACAATAAAATTCTCCTTATACGTTATATAAAAATCAAGAAGAGTAAATTCCGTTCGTTTAGTTTATTATGTAAACCCGACACCTAACACTGATAAACAATATGCCATAATTTTTAACACAACAGATGAAAATAAAGAAAAAATTTAAATTTTCTTATAAATATTTTCTTTCCGTTGTTGTTAAGCAAAAAAAATAAGTAAAAATGATTTTTTAGAAACGTAAACACACGAATAACAACTTTATTTTAGAAAAAAGCTCGGTACAATGAACGAAAAATAAAATATAAAACAAAAGCATTTTAATTTAATTCACTTAAAAAACAGAACACCAGCAAAATCAACGAGATTCTGGTGTACATATTTAACCTGTCGTATATATGTATATATGTTTGTATATATATATTATTTCTCGATTTCTTCTTTTTATTTTAGTTTCTTCGAAATACTACTTCAAAAATATAATGGCAAAACAACGAACCAACTTAACTATATGTCCCTTGTTTGCATTTTATAAAGAAAAATATTTTTTATCTTATTATTATACGATCCGTTTCTTGTTATTGTTGTTATATATTTGTTTTTCATTTTCTTATTTCATTTTAAATTTAAATTTTTATGTGTCAGTTATTATTCAGTGATGCACAACCTTAATCGTTAGTGGACCAAAGTTGATAATTTTTATATTGGTACGGGACATATAAATGATTTTTTCTCAGAATATTAATTGTCACAAAAAGGTTGTTAGATGCTATTGGTTTCTACGAATATGAAGGTTTTTGATTTGATTCCAATGAAATAAATATAAAAAATTAACAAGTGGTGTATTCTGATTTCTGATATTTTAGGTCGTAGTCAAATATATATGACGACGTCATTCGCCCACCTTCTAGCAACCATATTATTGTTTTACAGAGTCTTGCATATATATATATATATATATATATATATATATATATATATATATATATATATATATATATATATATATATATATATATATATATATATATATATATATATGTATACGTTGTTAGATCAAAAATGTAAACTAGGCCATTCTTTAAGTAATCTTTAAAATAACTCAATTCATATTTTTTGAATACAGCTTGTCATGCTAGTATACGCAGCTTTTATTTTGCTTTAGTGAGTCACAACCAACTAAATGTTTTGATTTTATCACCGTTGCACTACTTTCATATAAAATATTTAAATATTTTGAAATCAGAGGATGCTTTGTATAAACACTCCGAAATAATAGCGTGCCGTCTATTGTCGTTTATCTGAACTAAAATGAGAATTTCGAAATAGAAAAAGAAACATGAAACTTTCTACAATACAAATTATCCACTCATATCCTTTTTTAGTCTTATGCTGACATGATTTATTTGAATATGTAACTATACCATTGGAATTTAGTTTCATGCATTCATGTTAAAACTGCCTAGGATGCAATGCCAAGCATTAGAATAATCACCATATTTTCGGCCTTTATAGTGGATATTAAGTCATTAATAACGTCATGACCACTAATAAAACCGAACCTATTTAGTGATTTTAAGCAAATGATTTAAGATTTCTTAGTAAAAGGTCAACTGCACTACTTAGTAGAATTTTATTTGTTGATTCGTAATAAGAAAGCAATGGCCTCATAAAATATCCATTAATAATAATAATTTACTTACTTCATTGATTTGTGATGAGCTGTATATCCTAGGTTGAAATCCTAACACCATCATCGTTTCGCTGTAAGAAATCAAATCAAATAAAAATTCCGTTATTATTATATTACAACGTTCAACAATAAAATACTTAATAATCGGCGCTTAAAAATTAATTTATAAACCAAACCACAAACAGAAAAAAAGTAAAAAGTTTAAGTTGTGTTACAAACAAAACGTGATAGTTTAAATAGTTGTTATTTCCTTTCAATAATTTTCCTCATTTTTATTACATATAAAAAAAATAAACGAATATAAAACGAGCTTAATGATTAAAGCTTTAATAGTTGTTAATGCTTTTTATAGCTGTGCGAGAGAATCTAGATTCATGAGTTACATTTTTATTTCTTTTTCAATGATTTCGGTTTTATTGCTTTAGATTTGAGATAGATGTGTAGCATATACGTTTACAGAGAAATGGCGGGATCATTATTATAAACAAGTGAATTGTCAAAGTTTATACAAGATAAAGCGATAAAATCAAATTAAATATTGAAAGTATTTTAAGTAATTTATATCCAACATTGTGGTAAGTCACAATGATAATTAAATCTGATGTATGATACCACAGAAAATATATTTTTTTTGTTCGTATAAACACGATTTAATCGAATTTACCTTTTTGCTTATATATATATATATATATATATATATATATATATATATATATATATATATATATATATATATATATATATATATATATATATATATATATATATATATATATATATATATATATATATATCATATATCCAATTGAGAAATTCTAATTTAGTTACAAAACCATATCCTAACATCTGTAATTTAAAAAAAATCGTGTTTCAATTTATTTTATATTAAATTAGGTGTTTATCTCCATTTTTATTTATTTTTTGTCTACATTTGCTCAATTGTATCTATTGTACATAATACGTAGGTATACAACAACATCAACTAAAAATAACAAGAAAAAATCATTTTCACTTGTGTTAAGTATATACGGAAGAGTGGAAAATGGAAACGATTTTTTCCTATTTATATTTTATTATATCCGTATATTTCTATAGTGGATATATTATATATAGTTATATATACATAGCTTATAGTGAGTGTATACAAAATAAATAAAATAATAGAAATTGGTTAAAAATTATTATAGATAAAATAAACTAAGTTACATTTTGCTTTAGATACAAACACTCTAGACATACACAAAGGAAGCCAATATAATGTAAAAACCAGTTTTTTGTCACAATTTGTCATGTACTTACATACTTATACGGTTCAATGTCATGTTCCTGCTAGAAAACTTTGACTCGAAAAACTCGCTATAATTGTAATACAATTAATTATTTTTAAGCAAAGGCACGAGCGAAATAAAAGTTCAGCTACTTCAACATGCTTCCCAATTCATAATCCGAATCAAAATGTCAGATTTTGCAAATAACTAAAGGTATTATATCTCGTAACAATAGGGAGAGCTTTTGTTTTTAAACAAACCAAATCCGAAACGCTGTTATAAATTTTAGTTTTTTAAACAAAACCACCCGACCTTGTCCCGCCATGTTGTAGGGGAGTAGATATACTTTAGGTTACTTTAAAAAATCGAATTTCAAATGAATGCTCTGTGAGTTTTGAGTAGAAAAAAATTAATTTCAACAATTTATGCTTTATCTCAGTTAATGAAGAAGATTGTTAAAAATTGAATTTCACATAAATCGAATGCTTCTTTGTTGTTCTTGAGTCAAGATTGAATTAAAAACAATATTATTATGAACAAAATATCCAATACATAATATTTAATTAATAACTTTACGTGAAAACTATACTCAATGAGTTAGAAGATCCATTCTAGAGAAAAAGCCAAAGCCATTTCAATTATAATAATTAAATTGAAATATCGAAATACGAGCACGAAACACATAAGAAATTATGCTATTTGTTGTTGTTGCAGATACATTTATACTTGTACAATAAAAGTGTGAGGGTGGAAAATAAAATAAATCTGAGCTTTAATAAATAAATAAGCAAAAAATAAGACTTGAGCACCTGCATATTAAATATTATATATATATATATATATATATATATATATATATATATATATATATATATATATATATATATATATATATATATATATATATATATATATATATATATATATATATATGTATATATATTTATATATATATATATATATAATATATATTTATATATATATATATATATATATATATATATATATATATATATATATATATATATATATATATATATATATATATATATATTTATATAATTTTAAAATGAGACTTAATGCTGTTCTCATACTACACATATACTGTATACAAGATATATATATATATATATATATATATATATATATATATATATATATATATATATATATATATATAAAGTTCTCTACTTGGTAGACGACATGTTATACAAAATCTTAGCGAAGAAATAAAACAAATAAATTTATACCATTTCGAAATGATTTATAAAAATACGCGAAAAATTATATGACAAATTGTCGACACATAAAATACGTGCTACAATCAAGAAATTGTTACATATTTTTCATAATTTTCCAACATAAAATTATTTTCCTTCCATGCGGTATATATAACGCTGTATATATAGTGTATCTATATATGTATGCTGCTTCTTGTTATTATTACTATTTGTTGTTGTTTTGTTTTTCATCCAATATTATTATTTTACATTTATTCTTATACTCGTCGTAACCAAAGTTTTTTTTTGCTACACATAGTAATATTCTTTGTTTGTATTTATGTACAAGACGAAGAAATAGATGTAAAATAACTGTAAACTTAACAATAAGATAACAAGAAAAACTATAAGATTTCATTTTATTTTTTGTTTTCTTTGCAATTTGATCATTTGGGTTTTGGGGATGAAAACATGTATACTGTATTCGATTTGTGTGCGGTTGATCATTACTATGGATTGTATTATTCAACAATCTAACAAATAAAAATTATTTTATTGGTGCATGTCGGGGGGTCGATAACTTATTTCACAGAAAATCAATAATAGTTTAGTGTTATACAATCTATCGATTCGATACCAAAAAAGCTTGTATTCCAATAACAATATTTTTAACACCTAAAGGAAAATATTTCTTTTTAATTTACAGGCAGCTACTGATAATAAATATCTAGCCTGGTCCAATATATATATATATATATATATATATATATATATATATATATATATATATATATATATATATATATATATATATATATACATATATATATATATATATATATATACATATATATATATATATATACATATATATATATTTATATATATATAAATATATATATATATATATATACATATATATATATATATACATATATATATATATATATATATATATATATATATATATATATATATATATATATATATATATATATATTTATATTTATATATATATATATATATATATATATATATATATATATATTTATATATATATGTATATATATATATATATATATATATATATATATATATATATATATATATATATATATATATATATATATGTATATATATATATATATATATATATATATATATATATATATGGCTCAATCGTTTTTCCTCTGGTATTTTAATTCGTCCAGCCAGAAAATATGCATGTTTTGTGTTTGAATCTTATGTTACATATGATATAACATTATATACTGTAATTCGAATCCTAAGATTTGTTATTTGTTCGTATACAGACCATAAATATTTTATAATCAAAATCGGGTATATCTCATTTAAAATATGCATTATGCAAAATTCGGCCGTCTAGTTTTCTGATATCTATACTCAAATATATAAAATACTGCAGAAATCATTGTGCAATCAATTAAAATATGAAAAAAATTATAATCATTGCAAGACAAACAGCATACAGTAAATCAAAGTGAAAATTTATTCAAATGAATAATTTTTATGTCGTATTATATAACAATTTCTTCCTCATTATTTTATCTACATCGAATATATAGTGATGATAAAAGCACCATAACATCTATTTCGCTAGCTTCGTAGAACTATAATCATGATTATATATATTATCTATATATATATATATATATATATATATATATATATATATATATATATATATATATATATATATATATATATATATATATATATATATCTATATATCTATGTATACATATATATATATATATATATATATATATATATATATATATATATATATATATATAAATATATGTATATATATATATATATATATATATATATATATATACATGGCCTAAACCAAAATTATGATCGTACTAAACGTTAGAAGTTCTATATACATACATATTAAACTATAACTAAGTATAAATTCTATTATTTTAATTATGTGAATATTAACAGCTGAAATAAAATTAAATAAATTTTACTTCATGCTAAAACTATACTTTATAAATCTCAAATGTGTATACATATACACAATATACATTTTATATGGCTGACATAAAATGTTTCCGCATGTTATAGTTGAAAATAAGCCATACATTATCGGTGATAAATTAAAATATTTTCTATATAATTTGCCTGCATATAACAAGTCCATAACCTCTATACATACTCGTAGTTAACCAATTGAAATTCACCATGAAAAATGTCGCCTCTCTATATGATTTTATCAAATTATATGAGTATAGCAGAATAGTTATATTCATGCTGTAAATATTCCTGAAATATGTAAACATATATATTTTGTAATTTGTAATAAAATCATAATAATAATATAACAGTAAGTAAATTAAAATAATCAAAAGTTTATTCGGTAGTTCATTTGGCGCACTGTGGTATCTCTTTCCACCAATTTGCCGGTCATCATTCAGTATGTCATAATTCATCACTGATTTTCTAGTTAGATAATGAACAGTATCCGCCACTCTAAACTGTTTTGACTACTGCATCATTTGGTCGCATCCCATGAAATACATTGATTTAACAGTTTGTCAAATATTTTCTAGCAATGTAGACTTAATTCTTAATTATTGGGGAAAAGGAAATTCAAACGTGAAAAATAACTAAAAATGAACAGTGTTGAATAGAACCGAGCTTTTAAATAAAAAAAACTTAATTAAAATATTTCTGAAGAATGATAAATATGTAATGTAAAAAAACTTCAATAAAAACGGTAACTGGTTAACATTGCGGTGTATAAGTAACTCATTATTTTTCTGCTTCTTAAATGAGCAACATAGCTCAATAATTTACCTAAGCAGTTTGAGGTAGTTTCTGGTTATTCATTTATATTGGAGAACAAATAATTTTAACTCGCCATTTTTCAACTTGGATGGTGTTCATATCATTCTTCTAAGTCCCAGAGGAATCTTTATACTGATATATCATAAATACATGATAATTTAATTAAACTGCAACAGCAGGTCAGTTAAGGGCTCAGTCTTCGAGAATTTTATCTAACTATAACAGATATGTAAAATAAGCCTGATATTTTTAACCGTTACTACTTACTACAACAAACTTATTTACTAATTTTATAATTTATATATATATATATATATATATATATATATATATATATATATATATATATATATATATATATATATATATATATATATTATATATATATATATATATATATATATATATATATATATATATATATATATATATATATATATATATATATATATATGTATATATATATATATATATATACATAAAAGAGTTCAATTAATATTTCAATATATTATATACTTATATACTTCGCATGGTCAGTATAATTTTATTAAATTAACGAGTTTGGATTCAGTTTTCCATACGTCATGCAGAGACTATAGATTTAGTTCTTATTACGATAAATAGAAATATGTTTAGTAGATCGATAAAAAAGCTTGAGCCAAAAAATATCGTTATACCTAACTATAAAAGCTTGTGGATTATTTGTTTACTCCATTTCGACGCCTTTGCAATTTTCCCAACCTAAATAAGTAAAGCATAATTTTTTTTTGTCATTTATCAACAACATATTTTTTTACTACACATATACTTGTACGTCGTACATCCTTGCATAAATATATATATATGGATATGTATTTGGTGTTTCGACTTTGAACAAAATTGATAATTTTGGTGTTGGAAAACAGTATTTGTTTTCCTATTTCCACTTTACGCTGTGTATTAAACTCATATAAGTAAAATATAAAATGAGATAAGAACATAATAGAGCGACGCAAAATATAGAAGAAAAAATTAAATTAATGAAGGATATTATTGAAATAAAATGAAAATATTTTGATGAATTAGAATAGAAATGGTGTGTGACTGTTATAAATTTATTGGGAAATTATTCAATTTTCATGTTTGCGTATAGTAAAAATAATCATTTCAATGTTGTTCAAAGTTCATTCAAATCGTTTTTCATCGTCTCAGATATATATATATATATATATATATATATATATATATATATATATATATATATATATATATATATATAAATAAATAAATATATATATATATATATATATATATATATATATATATATATATATATATATATATATATATATTAATAATATTTTAATTGTAAATTGCTTGGTTTTAGTAAATCTATCTTAAATAATTGTAAAAAAAAACTAGATATATTTCAGAAATATTATTTCGTATAATTTTGAGGGCATTTTGTTTTTGGTTTTATTAAAGTCGCATCATAATGGTTAAAACTGTATAAACCATAGACACATATAAGATTGAACGCAAAAAGCTCATTTCATCTATCAACTTTAAAATAAAATTAAGTAAAGGAAAAAAAATCAAATTATTCAAAATAAGTTATTTTTTAAATATCCTTTCCTATCCTTAAGGCTATAATAAAATCATAAAAAAAAAATGGAAATTATCGTTAGACCTTAACCAACCGAATAAAAAATATGTATACAACAAAAAATAAACGACGAAGAAGAAAAATTGAAGGAAAGTTTTCAAGTATTAGAGTTAAACCATAAATTGTGTAACAACAAAAGGGGCAATCTAAAGACGACGATGGAAAAAAGGGAAATAAGAATGTTAGATTTTTTTTTTCAAAATTAGTATTACATTTTTATTATTATAATCGTTCAAATTTGATCAAGGATATGTAAAAAAACATTTTATTTTTTGCCTTGTGGTTTTCTGAAGTTTCTTGTATCTTCCAACTCTTGTTACTCTTGTTAATTATTTATTATATTGGTTTCCTTCATTAAACATAAACGAAATTGTCAAAACCAAATTGTTCACAGTAATAGACCAAACCGATTTATTTTCAATTATTCATAAATTTGTTGTTATACATACATAAATTAATCGCTTAAAAATGTCAAACAAATAATATTGGTTTACTTAACCCTAATCACTTTTGCTATATACAAAATTTTGAGATAATTAGAATATATTTTTATAGAACATCATAGAGTAACATGTAAATGTATACATACGTATATACATAATATTCAACAAAAAGGATTGATGGCTGATCCTTTCTCGAATTGTTTACTTACGATATTGAATTCGAAAAAACACTGCTGTGGTTTTTTTTAATATAAGGATATATATATATATTTCGTCAATATTAAAAAGGATCGAAGTATATCATTGTATATATGAACTTATATATACGTCATCGATTCGATTTCAAACCTTTTTCTCGCAAATATTTTTGTAATCGTACCATTAGATTATTATTTTTTCTTTTTCCTTTGTATAGTACATAATCGAAATATTGTGTCAAATTTTAACAAGAAAATCATAATATTTGCCGACGACATAAAAAATTATGGTTGGCAAATCGAAAAGAGTTCATAAAATCAACAAACAACAGTATACTAAAATCGATATACAAAATGTTAAGAAAAACAATATTACGCGTATAGATGATGAGTTTTGTACCTCGTTGCTTATTATAGTCGTATAACAGGCGTATGTATTATTACAAGTTTGATTCTCCTAGAAAATAAAAGCCAAGCTTTATTCTATTGCTGGCATATGTGGTGATTATTTGTAGTTAAACATTTCCCGAGCTTCCAGATTTAAATAAGTGGTTTTATTCAAACATCGTGCATCTGACATCATACATTGTAAATTCAAAACGAAACATATACAATTTTAACACACCACAAAAACTAACTAACAATATTTTTAACGAAAACCTCTCGGTACTAATATGATTACAACGAGATTTTCCATTTTACAACACATTATATATAGATATTATGTTCCCTTCTTTATAAACAAATAAAAATTTTCTTCTTCGTTTCAAACATTGGATACGGGAGCGCAAAATACGTTATGGTGATATATAATTTTCTTAAATTAGATTGACATTTTAAACACAGAGCACAAACTCTTAAATTCATCCGTTGAGATTTTATGGTTGCGATTTTTGGTTTCATGTAACAAAATCAACAAATTAATTATAAAATGTAAATTTTTTTGATTTTCACTTCGCCGATTAAATAGAAAATTATAATTAGATTTAAATTTTGCAACAAGTATATAAATATTTTATCTATCAATATTGTTTATAGGAATTTATATCACGTCATTAAAACTATATTCTATGTAGTTCCACTATTGCTTTATATCTAATCAAAAATGTATGTATTTATGTATTTATCTATGTGAATGTGCTTCTATGTACTGGATGTTTATATGCATATAAACACCAAAAACTTAGTCTAGTTAAAATATTTAAAAAAAATATAAACAATCTTTAAAAACATGTTCAACTTTTAATTATATTACAAAAATTCAAGTTTTAATAATAATATATATATATATATATATATATATATATATATATATATATATATATATATATATATATTTATATATATAAAAATTATAAATGCCTGGGTTTTTAACATTATAACACTGACGTTTGTTTTATAACCCTCATCCCTCAGGCTCAATGGGCTCAGTTAAGATATACCCTTTTCAATAACTGTACTATTATTGCTTCATACCTATCTAAACTGTTTAGAACCGGCTTAATGGAGCTACTTCATAAATGATTGTAAGCAGGAGATGGAAATTAGTTTTTTCATCATGCTCCGAAACAAACACTACACTTTTGTACGGATTGCATATTGTTAGTGAAATGAAAACTTATAAATTATTTACTTAAATTCTTAATAATAATAATAATTTTAAATTTAGTTTATGTAGTTTGTTTTTTTCGGCTGAAAACTACTTATTTTCTTAAAAAGTAAAAAGCTTAAAAACATCTTAACGTTATAAATTTTATTCACTATAGAAAATTGTTACATATTTATTGTTAAAAATTAACTGCAATATAGAAAATAAGAAAATTCCTTTACTTGAAAATTATATTTTTATAAATTATATATATAGTTTTTGTTCTTATTGAAAGTTAGATATATGAATATGTGTACGAAATTTATCATAAATTTGAAAAAATAAGAATGAGTTGCACATAAAAACTTCATATTTGCATAGATGTACCACCCATTGGGTAGTCTGTAAAGTTTAAACGTCTATACAGATGTGTTTGACCAATCGATGGATTCTACGTAACAACATACAATTTTGCTCAATCTGATACTTTTTTTCTCCTACTTCATATGTATTTAACATCACTTCTTATATTTCTTATGTCCCAAGATGCCATATACGGTAATCTATTTGTAATGCTATCTCAAACTGAGCTGTTCAATAAAATCTTTGATAATTTAATTAAAGAATATAAAATTCAATACTGAGAAAACTATAAGATTAAAATTTTACCTCAAACCTTGGAAAACGTTACCCAAAATAAGAATCCGTTTCCAAACGTACAAGACATTTGTACATACGATAAATATATTCCTCATTAGTGCTTTTGATTGACGATTAGAAAGATTGAAATTTATCCACCATAAAATCACAATTTATAATGTGGTTTTTCTATATATCCATCCATATATATAGACATATATTATCTCTTTCTGCATGTCTATCAATTTAGTTGATTACTTATACACAAGTATGTATATGTATATACCCATGTAGATAAAAAAAAAGATGCCTATTTGCATATCCATTTTAACAATTTTTTTATTTTATTTATCCAGCATCTTCATACGCTTCATTTATTCTATCTACAATTGTAATAAATCTACCATGAAAAACTTCAAAATCTTCAATCCAATCGTTCGGATTCCTTTTTTTTCTGCTCGTCGATATCAAAGACATATTTGTGAATTTTCTTCAATTGAATGAATTAAATTTAAAAGCAAATAAACAAATAATATCGATAGGAAAATTATATATATTCGATATTATGTGGAATAGATGAAAGCCGGAGGAATGGAAAAATTGTGTACCATATGTATAGGTATTTGATAAACAAACACATATTGATTAGTAAAATTGGGGAATAAAACTTATGTATCGGTTTCTTTAAATCAATTTTATTAAATTTTCTAAATTTATTTTATTCCAGTATAGTTTAAGGTATAATATGATGATGTATGCATATACAACGTATATACGAGGAAGATTATAATTATATCTTAAAAATAAGTTTTTTATGGTCAATTTCTGTACACTCGTATCTCCCGCATAAACCAATATTAATTGTATACCATGTTTAAAATTTTAAATTTATTCGATTTTTGATGATCGTATTGTTCGAATCTGTATTATGATTTGATTGCGATAAAAGCATACAAAAGTTTTATAAAATTTTGTTTTTTTGTTTTGTTTTTCCGAAAAAAAGGTCACTTCTATATCATATCTAAATATAGTGAAAAATAAAAGTTATTATCTATATATGTAAACATATTGTACTATTCTACCTTGATTTTGGGTTGAATAGTTATTATATTTTATATGATAATGGAATGAAAATTTGAGGATAAAGTTTGTGTTTTGTTCCCAGTTATGCTTTTGCTTACTTGTCAAACCAACTAAATTGAGTAGTATTTGGAGCAACCATTATATATATTAGTATAAATTAAATATAAATTTAACCTATGTGCTCAAAGATATTTTACCAAATTCTTAAGAGAACCACCCAGGTGGACTATAACATATTATTATTACATTTGAGTGCATGTGTGTGTTTGTATCTGTTTGTCTGTGTATGTGTGTGTTACAATTCAATTTATCTTCCGTATGACTATGTGTGTCTTTTTCAAAATCGATTATAGAATGAGCTTAGACAAACATATATATGGATATATGTATATAGAGGGTAATATTATCCTTATTCTAACGTAGATAAATGTATATGAAAAAGTATAAGAAACTTTAAAAAGTCTTAAAATATAACTTATGTTTTCAAGTACGTATATTTTTTAAGCTTTTCTAGTTATTGTATAAGCTTTTATGTTAATAATGAAAATAAGTAACACTACTGTTCTCATGCTCATAATGCATGCAGCTTTACAATAATATAATATTGTTTTTTTGCATATTAAATGCAGAAAAAATTTTAGCTCTATTATTTTTGTGGATTTGTATAAAATATATGTATATATAAATTTGAGAATATTTTCTTCTGCACAGTAAGTAAAATATGTAATTCTAAAGTACTTTTTAGTTTAATTAGCCTTATTATTAAATATTTATGTGGTTTTTAAATACATATTTCATATATAGGAAAAATCATGTTTTCCCTTAACCCTGGTAATTAATTAAGTTTTTCTCTAAAGCTTAGCCAGAAGCAACAAATAAATATTCAACTAATGTTTTTGTTTTGAAAAGTTTTATACATCGGTGAGCTTTTACAAAACCAAATTACGAAAACTATGCTACAAATTCACTTCAACTATCTACGATTAAATACAGCTATAGCTTATAAAACAATTGTAAACTGGTTTTCTTTTTCAACGACAGTTTTGAGCATACGAAAATCAAAAACCCGTTTAGTGACTTGAATTCCTCGAGCAGGTTTTGGGTTGAATATTGGTGTGATTCAAAGTGAAAACATAATGTATGTGTTTTGCTTAAATATACGGTAATGTATATTTATTTATCACTAGCCAACGAATATAATGTATTTATTTCATTAAATATATGTACAGCTAAGTTAAATTAACTACCTGAATACATACGCCAAATAAAACCAATCCGAGCTGAAAAAATAAATTTTATTTCGATTTACAGCGGTTAAGATATTTAATGGACAATACACCATATATATGACAGAAATTTGAAGTATGTATACGTATATAGACGTACAAGAACTTTACCCAGATAAACAATGAAACATGTCATAACAAACATTAATTTAATTAATTACGTCATTAATGAATATGTGATAAAATTAAAATAAATCATTCAATCAAACCACTCATCAAAATTAATAATAAATCATCAAATTTTCATTATTTATTCAAACAGCAAATTTCATATTTCATAGAATAATATGTATTATGTAATAAAAGAAAAACTACAGCAAAAACATAAATACACACACATATATATATATATATATATATATATATATATATATATATATATATATATATATATATATATATATATATATATATATATATATGTATGTAGATGTAAAACTGTTCGTAAATCATAATATGTACAAATATTATTCACTTATGTATATTTTGGTGTACATATATACCTATCTACAGTTTTCGAGAAAGATAAAAACTATCATGTCATGTGATAACATAAACATAGCTATACACTCACACAAAACGAAACACATATAAATATTTTCATTAACCATCAAGCACAAATATATAACTAATCTTGTATTATATTGAGACATAAACATTTCACCAAAAATATTTGACACACAAAATCACGCATTGCTCAAAATATGATGATACACGTACAAACATATACTTATATACAAAGGTGAAAATGCGACTGTGCTTTATACTACTGTCAACACACCATGATTGATTTTTCTAATTAAAATTCTATACTCATTTTTATTTGATGTACAGTACATAAACTTATTATTATGCTCTAGTATAGTATAAGTCATCTAAATATTAATAATTGTTTTACGACCTACTTTCTTTTATATACATATAAGACGTCATACGCACTATATTTACTTGTAAATGTATGTACATAGTTCGTGTATTTTTTCGCATTGTTTTGTCAACTGTACGCATAAACATACAATGTACACTACATTTTACAGTGGGTATAATCCTTATGTGTAACATTGATGTTGATATCATTATATCCTTGGTGGAATAATATTTAAGTATTGTTTTATATTGTTTTATATGTATGTACATATGAGTGTAATAGTGTTTTTATGTAATTAAAATAGTTTTTCATGTAGGCGGTGGTGTGGTATTTTGAACATGCATGGAAACATAAATATACCAAAATTATTCTTTAAGATATTGCAGAATTTAATAAAACAGGAACCATATTTTTTGGTTCTTGTTATTTTGGCACATTCCCAACAGAATATAGTTTTGTATTATAGTTAACACTTATAAATTAAAAATAATTTAATTGCAAAATTTATACTGTGTATACGTATACTTGCATACATGTATAAAGGCAAATTGATTTTCTATCGGTCTGAAAATGAACACTAAAAACACATACAGATACTATAACTGTTGTTACTCAGTAATGATTTTAATGTGTTCCGATAAAAAGTCCAGAAAACAATCGATAACACGAAATTATGATTAACATGTACCTTATACAATTAGTTATCTTGAAATTAAATATACATATATACTATTTAGTATAGTTTAACATCAAAGCACCGCATGTACATACATATATGGCTCAGTCTCCTGATTGAGAACATATACAAACTTGTACATAAACAAATATTATATATTTATGTATACAATACATGTGCTATGAGCATTATAAGCCCCTAAATCTTAACTGATTTGTAATTAATCAAAATTTCATATATTAAGCATTATGTGTAATAAAAACATAAATCAAGTAAAACCACTTTAATTAAACATAATTAACCATAAGAGAAAAAAATATTTTCGTCGATGGGATAAAATATGAATAAGACTGTATATACCACAACTGAAATAAGAACAAGAACCAAGTTAAGTAAATAGTATGTGTATGTACATATATGTATGTACTATGTTTATCTTATTCGTTATATTTGGTAGAATATATACATAATAAATCTTTTAATTTAATTTTACAACATTTTCAATCATTTATTTTTATAAAGTAAACAATAAAAATTTCAATATATTTCAAACTTTATAGTGATGTGTGTATATTTGGTATTTTATATTTAATTAACTTTTTACCACAAAATATTCATATTTTCAAAATTATCGAGCTTTCATTTTATTTTATTAACCGCTATATAATGACGTTCATAGTTTTTGCCATAGTAACACGTACTTATACGTTAAAAATTAAGGTTAAAATTTGATGATTTACAATTTTTCTCATTAATTGTTTTCCACATCAGTCTACTTTCCAGAACCCCAAGAATATAATGAAAAGTCTTGTAATAGGCAACAAATTTTCTAAACAGTAATTAATATTAATAAAGATTTAATAACTAGCTAAAGATTCAAATGCTCAGTTATTAGGATTTCATAAAATTAATTTAAATTTAATTTTAAATGAATTTTCTCGGACCCTACACATAAAATATAAGATATTGGTCCAAGTTTGACATCAATACGATATAAGAATAGTTTATGTACGTTTGGGACAGCTCGGAATCGTCTCATTCAATCACTAAAATCGAAATATGTACTAAAATTTTAGCTATAATCATTATCATATTTATTTAATATAGGTCATGTACCAACAGATCAAACTACGAAACAACTTTCAAAATCAAACCCCAAAATGCTTTTGAGAAATCTTCAAGTAATTTCACTATTTAATAGTTCTTCTTTTTATTTTTCAATAAGGAAATGTTGAAAAATAACCAACATAACTTTGGCCACATAACACTACATTATTCAACCTACATTGAAAACTTTACCAATAAAGCATATTTTAGTTGTTTTTTTGCGAATAAATCACAAATAAAAATTATACATACGAAATTTTCAATATAAATCGTATTATAGTTTTGATTGCATATATTACATTCAGCTGATCTGCGAATTGAACTGGGATACATACAGTTTATGTATATAATACATAAATGTATCTCAAATCGACATTTATAGTTTATTTCGTTTATGTTCGATTCAATTCTACGCTCAATAAATTTTAAAATTTATATTTTCCCTACCAAAAAAAGTATTCAATGTGATTTTTCAATTTAAAATATATTTTTTGTATAGTTAATTTTTGATAAATATAAATAATAATACATACATTTGAAATCATAAAATTATGTTGTATCAAAATCATATATTAAATTCGATATTCCAAAAATCAATCGTTTAAGGTATAAATTTAACATAACAATCAAATCAAAATTGCAGCAATTCAATTATTTTGTGCTTAAAATTTTTTTCCGATTGAAAGTTTTAATAAAAGCTCAGAATAATATGTGCTACCATTTATTAATATATTAAACATAGGATTCTATTTTCTATTAATTTATGAACAGTTCGTATGTATTATGAAGAGCGAATAACATAATCAAACAGGTACATATTAAATTCCACCTATACGAAAAATAAAAGAAAAAACATAATAAAATGTTCACAACAAGTATATTGTATCATCAAAATTCTGACAATTTTCATCTATGATGATATATGTAACCTATAATAGATGAATCTGTTTGCGTTAAAAAATTGCGCATGTTTTCATTATTGCGCTGATAGGAAAATTGAGTAGGAAAAAAAGGAAAATTATAAAAAATTGTTTATTTTGATGGTTGCTTTTGTTGATGATGAATGATGTTGTTTCTTTTTATTTTATTTTTTTGAATCACGATGATTGTAATGATAATCAAGATGGCGATCGATCAATAAATTACATAAACATAAAAATAGATTTTATTCAATAATTTTTTGTTTTGTTTTATAAAAAATATACAGATAATCACAGTCTGGTTAAAAAAAGTGGGCAAAGTATAATTCATGCCACTAGTCTATAAGATTGAACAATGGATAATATTTAGATATTGGTCTTATAAAATGATATTATTTGTATACATAGAATATTAAAATTTATATAATAATTTTCAATATATAAACAATAATTAATTTGTACCAACGGGATTGCGTAAATAAAGTTCAATATAAAAGAGGACAATAGATTTCCCAAACCATAACTAAATTTTTCGTAACATAGTCCTTTTAGGGCAAGATTTTGTTACGAGTATCTTTTAGAAAATGTTGCATAGTTACCACACACACACATACACACACACACACTAACACAAAAACATAAAAAGTAAAAAAAAAGTTCGAAAATCATGAAATTACTCTCTTGAGCTTTTATAATGAAATGTTCAAATATATAATGGGTCAAAAGTAGATAGAGGAAAAATTATAGATAAAAACAATTTACTTTATAATTAAAATTAAAAAAATAATAGATAAAATTCATGTACATCATTAGATTGCCTTTATATAAATTGAAGATGTGCACTGGGGGTCACGGATATAATTTACAGTTTTTTGTTGAGAATTTAAATTTTTTTCTCTCATCACATCTGCTACTTTGGTAGCCTCAAATGATTATATTTTATTTAGCTATTGGATTTTATATTGAACTGATTGTTTATATAAATATTATCAAAAATTGAAACCAATAAAATTGATTCGTTGATTCCTTTTTTGTGCGACATTAGCTTAAAACAATAAAGTGGCCAACAGACGAAATGATTAGAAAGATTTAGTGTAGATCATACATCCGAAATTTAAGTCACACCACTCTATCGAACTGTTCAACTTCGAGTACGTTTGCTAATTCAACACCTTAAACACCTTTTGAATATGTACCGATCTGTATCTTATCTAACTTATGTATATATCTAAGATGTATCTTAAAAACTAAAATTTACATATAAATAAAAATATAAGTCAAATATAGAATATTTTTTAAGTAACTTAAAGTAAATAATAAATTATGTAAACTTTAAGGTAGATTTATATATCCATCACACAGACATATATGTATATTGTATGTATGTATAAATGGGTAAAAATATAAAGGAACAAAAAGTTTTTAAATTAAATTTTCTGTGTAATATAAAAATTTATAAGCAAAAAAGGAAGTTTTAATAAGTTGATTATGGTGTGATAGATAAGAATGAAAGAAATATATTGTTATTTAGCACCTGTTTTAATTACTTTCACGAATAAAATAAAATTTAGTTAAGATATTTAGTTTCGGAACTGTTAAGCTATCAATAAATTGTATTTCGTCTTTTTAATAGGTAAAATAAATAAGATATGGAGAAAATTGAAGTTTTAATTTCAAATTTACCCTGACATCAATTTGTATTGCAAAAACTTTTATTAAATAGATGTTTAAGCTTCACAAATTGATGATTTAGAAAAAATATAATTATACAATCTACATGCATTTGAAATCAACTACGATGTGTATGTATCTATTCTAAATACACTAACATAAAATTTTTTCAATCAAAAGCAGTTTTTGAAATGAAATTAAATGTGGTCGAAAGACTATTGACGTATACAACAGGTATGTGTGGTTTTTCAAAAATATTTAACTGATATGGAATCATTTACTTGTATATATATATATATGTATATATATATATATATATATATATATATATATATATATATATATATATATATATGCGATTTTATTTTGTGCGATTTTGAAGTTATACGTTTTTTGTTGCCCCTTTTGTATGCTTTTTTGTGGTGGAATCTTTCACTACCCGTCAAAAAAAACTATTGGCTGAATCCATTAATATTCTAAAATCTGTCACTCGAAGGTGAAACTCGTGCAGTTTAATGTAAAATTCGTTAGAAAACCAGTTTATAATTACTGACCCAGTTCTGAATAGGCATTTCAAATCAATGAGAGCTGAAGAGTTATGTTATGTTATTGCGGCTGCTTACGCACACTTAGACCGACGTTTGGTCCGTTGTGATACCACTTTTTATGTACGGCTATAGGTTCGATTTTTCGTAGAACCATCTGCGCATTGCATAGCTCCATGTCAGCCTATAGTACTGACATGAACGATGGGATGGCCCATGGATTATAAATTCGACAGGGGATCCAGATGTGTTAATTCACTGAAAAATCCCTTTTTGCATCTTGCCCCGGATCGAGATTCGAGAACCCGGTACCTCCGACTCCAACTGCCGCAGCTTTAACCACTGCGCCACCTGGGTGATCTAGAGTTAGTAAAGGTACTTCTGCGGGTATCAGGAACAGCTAAAACAAAATCGTTGCAAAGTTTGTTAATTGATTAAGTTTTCAAAACAGTAACACCATCAGCTCCTGAAATTAAGTCGTGATTTATTGTAGAAGAACCAATTTTATCTGAATTGTTGACTGTCAATTCCGGCGATAATAACGATTTCGCATCTGTTAGTAAATGGTAATGTTCTTCCAATACTTTTAGCGAACCATCACAAGCCAGTTTTATGCGAATTTTATATTTGATTTTATCTTAAATATGGAACGTATCCCTATTAATGGATGCGAGTCGTGTAATTTTTTATGCGGATTTTTTATGCGTTTTGCTGAGGAACGTATCTACCGCATAAAAACAGAATTGAGTGTATATATATATATATATTTATATATATATACATATATATATATATATATATATATATATATATATATATATATATATATATATATATATATATATATATAACAGACCGACAATAATCTCTTTTCGATTTTCCTAAAGACACTTTCTGAAAAAAAACAATAAAATTGAACTGTGATTTAATTTTCAAACATATATCTGAGAAATACATCCTAATTGGCATTTGCCGCGGTGGCACTTATTTGCCATTTCCTCTTGTGTATATCTTGTATATCTTGTACATTCTCTGAATGAAATCTTTAAATTTTATAGTTTCTTCATTTATCGGTGATAATAAGAAGTTTAATAAGAAGTTATTACTTCAAACCTTAACTTTTAACCAATTATTTCTTATGAAATTCATATGCTACTCATTTTTTCAGTTATAAAATTTTATATAAAATTCAAAACATGCAATGAACATCATATATCACCTGATTTATACAAAGGGCCATTAAAAACTTTTTTATTCTAATCGCAAAAAGAAGAAATTAAAAATAGATAAGACAAGAAAAAACAAAAGGATATAAATAGATCATTTGCAATATTGCATCTGCATAATAAATTATGTAATATCTTTAGTAGGTTTACTAAAGTATATTTTGTTCTACTAATCGAAATTATTGCATAATTAATAATCAAAAGTGTTATAGTGTTGATATGTTTTTTGTATTTCACTAATCTTGTCATAATATAAAGTTGTACAAGCTCATTGCTACTATCCGTGACACAAATGCAGCTAACTTCTAACTATATGTAAGTTATTAGCTATATTTAATCAACAAAAAAAATTATTTAGATTAGTTTTTAAGTTGTATAGTTATGACGTCTACATATATTTGAAAAAATTATTATTTCCACAATTTGAAATGTTGTTTTAATAAGAAAAATTACCACTTAAGCCATATTCGAGTGATGGTTATAATTTATTAGGAACACAAAATCGATTTTCACAGACAAACAAAAACAAAACAGATGAATTATTTTGTAATGTTAACGTTTCCTTGAGACCACTTCAAATATAACAAATTTAGACGTCCAATCTAATTTTTCTATTTCCTCTAATGATAAAAATCTTAAGAAAAATATATAACATGACATGGAAAAATAGGAAAAAATATTCTCTCATTTATCTATCCATCTTTATAGACATACATAGGCACGTATATACATATATACATATGTACAATAATCATCAACAGAAAAACATAAGGAAAAAACAACCGGAGCTAAAAGAAAATTATATAAATTATGTGGCAAAAATATAAAAAAAAAATATTTTTAAGATAAATTAATCAAAACTAATTTGTTCCAAATGATCATACACATGTGAAGGTTCATTTTCTATTGTGTTATTTTGATGCTTTGACATTATGTGTCTAAATGGGATATTTGGAAAAAACAAAACATATAGATAGATATATATGTTCCATATAAAGTGGCGCGATATAATCTACCATATTTTGTCGTACAGACCACATTCTATTTATCTTTCTCTCTCTATTTATATATATATACATATATATATATATATATATATATATATATATATATATATATATATATATATATATATATATATATATATATATATATATATATATATATATATATAATATACTTCTTAATACCATTAAATAATGTATATAAATTTATTACATATAGGATCTCTGTAATTATCCTGAACACAAAATATCTCATAAACATTTTTTGCTTATTAAAAATTTTAATAATCACCAATTTATCACCAAAAATAAAAAAACAATAATTATGTTAAAATTGTCAAACATTATACGAAACTATATATAAAGAGAAGAGATATGGCCTCTTTAATTTTAATCCACAAGCATGTGTGTTTTTTGTGCTTCTAAAGAATTAAATTCCAAATATCCTTTTATGTCAGTTAGGAGCATCCTAAATAATAAATTTTATTTTTGGGAAAAAATTTTTATCCTTGTACGTACGATTTAAGAAGTGGGTGAGATTATTTTATGATTTTTCTTAAATAAAATATCCATCCCCTAGAATGCTGATGGAGTCCTTTTTTGATTGACAACTTTTATAGTTTTTTGATGGATTTTCTTAGTTTCCATTATGATGTTGTTTATGTTGTTGTTGCTATGTTTTGTTGTTTGTGGTAAGTATGGTTTTGTTTAGGGATCAATTAATTGTTATTCATCAAAAATTTTATTTAAAGGATTTTTATTTAAAATTTAATCTACTCTCATTTCGATTTCACTTCCTGACCTCACACTAAATATTTTGTCTGTTGCTTCTCTCTTCTCTCCATTTTGTATGTACAAAAATAAAATTACAATTTTTTAATCATATTATGGATATAATATATATAAGGAACATAATCCTTTAAAAAACTATACATCCATACTTACATATAATAGAAATTAACAAAAGGAAAATTTATTTCATTTCTAAATAGGTTAAGGCTTTTGAGATTGACTAAATTTAAAATAAAAAACTTTTATTTCTTGAAAAGGTATTTTTTCCTTCTTACACAACATAATAACTTTAATTACTTCAAATTTGTTAGATAATTAAACACAAGCCAGAGCGTTACATTAAAATATTAATAAACTATATACATGTATCGTTGTTGAATGTGCGAGCTAATCGATAGCCAAACATAGAGGCATGAAAAAGATAATCCAACAATAAATTTTCCATTTTCAATGGAAAAAACATTGAATGAAATATAAAAAAAATACATTAAAAATGAGAAGAAAACACTGTGTGCTGTGGAAATATAATAAAATGAAAGGAAAAATAATTCTTCACACACAAAAGAAAATTAAATGAATAACAATAACCACAGAAAAAAAATAAAAGCAAAATTCGATTTAAGTCGAGTTTTTTTTTCGATCTTAATTCTTATAATTTTATTCTGTATGGTGTATATGGCACCATGTAACTTTTGTTCACATTATAGAAATTCTATTGTCTGCCTGTTTATTTAGTTTTACTCGACGTTTTTTTTATATCCTTCACTTTTTCGTTAGTTTTCCCAAACTTTTTTTGATAAGTTTCGAATTCGAATCACGTTTGACTAACAGAAAAATAGAAGAAAAAAAATAGAAATCGAAAATATATATACAAGATGGAAATTATAGACTCTATAGATAAGATATGGATATTTGCTCTTTTTTTTTGACTTGCTACGTATAAATATAGTTCAGTGTTCAAGAAAGATGGACTTGAAAATACTAAAAATTAAAAGGAAAACAAAAAAATGAATAAAATAATTCTGTTGGTTTTGTGTATAAGAATGTTTATGTAACGTGAATTTTATAATATAAAAGGGATCCTATATATTTGTACATGAAACATATGTTTGATATTCTGGATAGTTTTTCGATGATGTTCTGAATTGAATTCACAAAATTTGTTTCATTGTTGACCTTTATCAAAAATTGGCAAAATCATTAATGTATGTACAGTGTATATATTGATCACATCATGCCGGTAGTTGCGTATATATATATATATATATATATATATATATATATATATATATATATACATATATATATATATATATATATATATATATATATATATATATATATATATATATATATATATATATATATATATATATATTTATAAATATATTCTTGAAGAATTAGTCCTGATATAAAGAAATTAGACACATCGCAAAAATAACCATTAGATAAGTAGCTTTGTAACTTAATAAAAATTAATAATTTAAAATGTATTATTTTGAAACTATATAGATATACTTCACTGGAAAGCTTTCATATAATCGACTAAATTCCATTATATAATTCAATAATTTAGTTGGTTGTAGTATGAGCGGAAAAAGAATCCTTTCAATTTTTTTCCAATATGTTGTACAATTGAAAGATTAATCTCTTACATACACAAACCGACATACGTCCATACGAAAATAAAATAACAAAAATAATTCAATCAGATAAAATTTCATCATACAAAATCGAGAGAAAAAAGTTCGAATCTTCGTTTTGTTTTGGACAGTGGGTAATGTTTTGTTTCTACTTGCTATCTAGTTTTTTTTCGATTCGCCTAGCGTTTCAATTGTTGTTGTTGCATGAAAATGCCTTCAAGTGAAATTATCTTGTCAATTTTTTTATCAATTTGATTATATTAATTTTTTGAAATATATTTCAAATTCTTGATGCGTATTGTTTTTGATTTAATTTTCGAAAATATTTTAATAATTTTTTTCGATTAAATAGAAAGAATTACAAATACAAAAATTCAATATTTTTAATACTACAAAAAAACTATATCTACTTAATTACGTTACCATTTAGTAATCAACATCTCCGTTAACGTTGGTCATAATTAAAATTTTATCGGTTTAATGATTACGTACTTTGCAGCCGAAGTTTGATGAATTGTCAAAAATGTTTCATATATCTTCTTGGTACAGCCTCTAAGTTTTAGAAATCGGCTATCAACATTTTTCTTTTCTAGTGCTACTTTTAATGAGTTATACTTTAACTTTCCACCACAGTGGTTTATTAATAATGAGTCTCAACAATTAATTTTTGCTGCTTCTTGTGTAATGTTGCCATATTATTTCCTGATACTTTAGCCCTATATTCCAATATAGATTTGCAATACCTGTAGTTTGAATTTATTCTTAACTTTACATAGGATCTTATTCATAAAAAACTATACTGATGTTAACAAGGAGCATTGAAATTTATATACGATAAACTACCAAAGATAAGTATAAAGCACAATATTTCATCCAGCCTTAAGGTTGCTTTTTTGTGTAAACAAAAGAATAATATATTGTTCAATTACTGATATTAATTGATGTTGATTTGACAGTACTTATGTAAATTTATCTGGCTTTATACATTTTTGGCTAAAAGAGCCATAATGGAAACTGATAAAAAAAACCACTGATAATCATAGCTTCTTTGTTCGATCAAAATTAATTCGACGCGTTAGATTAAAACTTTCTGCCAACATGATTAACCGATTGAAAAAATTATTTTTTCGTTTTTCTTCTTTTATGGGTTGGTTAAATATTTTTGTGTAAGTGAAAGTGAATAAATGACAATGAAAACATTGTGAATTTTGTAGGCGGGCATCTTATCTTCTTTTCGTTTTCGTATATATTTATTTATATATATATATAAATATATATATATATATATATATATATATATATATATATATATATATATATATATATATATATATATATATATATATTTATATATTTATATATTTATATATTTATATATATATATATATAAATATATATATATATATATATATATATATATATATATATATATATATATATATATATATATATATATATATATATAAATATATATATATATATATATATATATATATATATATATATATATATATATATATATATATTGTGTTATTCATCTACATGAATCGGTTCGAGACAATTAGTCTAGCAATTTGGTTTAAAAATAAATAGTCATTTTTGTTGTTGTCATATCAACGATAATTTGTCTATAATTAAACTCATTTATTATAATCTATATAGAATATGAGACCAATTAATAATTCATAAATCAAGATTCAAATAATATGATATACGTACACATATACTTCAATGCATGTTAAAAACAATTAAACAAAATTAATGTTAATATGCGAAACATTAATTTATTTATGTCCTTGAATTATACATACAGTGTTTTTTTTCACTCGACGCAACACTTTAACCAGCACCAAAAATATTTTATAAATTTCATATGTGTGTACATTTGATTTAAATCATATTTATTTAATTGTTATTATGTACTTAAGTGTAGGAACATGCAGGAAATCCCTAATAAAAATCACAAGTGGATAGATAATAAATTTATGTAATGTTCCACCTTTTGACCGGATACCGCAATTAAAAACAAAATTAGCACATTCTACATATATTCACATCTTTCTAAAAAAACTTAAAAGTAATATTTAAATATAATTAATTACATTTTAATGATTCCGCGCATTTTTAATATAAAATCAATATAATGTTTTTTAATTAAATCATTTAATTTAATAATAACACAAGTAGAAAAAAAAAATCAATTTTTGTAACCAAATACTTGATTAATTACTTTAGTTGCTTTCTCAATTTATATTTTTGGTCTTGTTTCGTTCGTTTTACAATGGACACTTTAAGACTCATCAATTTTGTACGAATATAACGTACATATAAAATGGTTGTGTAATAAATAATTGGCCATGGTTACCAATATGTGATCGATCGTTTATAATCGACTGGTAGATGTTGCCAATGTTAATCCGAATTACATTTGTCAGCGATTTGTAGCTATACAAAATGGATGACATGTTGATATCATTGTCAATAACAAACTGTACGACCGATGTTATCAACGTAACTCAGGAAACCGTAAATGAGGAAATTTAAGAGATGGACAACAACGGCTGAACACACTTTTTTGGAAAATATACACTAAGTTAAAAATTAAATCCATGGGCGATGATCGTTTATTTAATAAACGATTTAAACGTTTTAAGTTTTAAACTAATGCGTCTGGGACTTAAAAGAGTTTAATATCAGTATAGAATCAAAGTTTCCGTAATCATTTAACTGAATCAAAGTTTTAACCCCTAAATAGAGGAAATTTACCAACAACTTTTATATATATATACATACAAACAAGTATATACAATATATACATATGTATATGTATGTAGTAGAACAAAAGTTTCATATTTTTAATAACCGTTCAACTCAAAGTTAACTCTTAATATATATCTTCCGGTTTCTTCTCGTTTAACAACAATTTTCTAATTTTTTTTGTTCTATTTCACATTATGTATACATACACTCGTATATAAGAAACAAAAGATAAAATTCCTACCTTTGTATGATCTTAACCTCAGTTTAACCTCAAGAGGCAAACAAAAAAGCTGTAAAATATATCAAATGCTCTTTTCTAAGAAAGGACTGTGTAAATATGGTGTAGAAAAAAGTTGTCAGTGTGCTATATGTACAAATTTACAATAACGAGCTTTTTGTACGTTGTCGAGGGTGATCTAAATGGGAAATGAGGCTTTGTGTTAAAATTATTACCGAGTAAAAGAGCAAAAACGAAATTTTAATATATTTTAGGCACGTCTATACACGTAGTGCCATAAGCAACCCAAAGCAACAACAAGAAATTATAAAGCTCCAGAAACTTTATATTGCATTTAATTTATTGTTTCTGTAATTAAGCCATCATGATGATATCATAAATTAAAATGTTTGTTTTGGTGTTGCTAAATTCTAAGTTTTATTCGAGCACATAACTTAAGGGAATTTTTCTTCTAAACTTGTTTGAAGAAGATAATTATATATTTAAAATTTTGAAAGTTTTAAGTATATTTTCTGCTACCATTTTAGATTTACTGATAATATTTTCATAACCTTATCTCATATTTATTTATTTTTTAACTGCAACATAATATTCTTGTTTTGATCTATTTAGATAAATTTATTTTATTACTCAATTTAGAAGATACAACTACAATTTATTCTCTGCTTTGCAAATAATGACAACTTAACAGTAAATCTGTAGTCAACTGTTCTCATGTCTTTTAGGCCTTCCAAAGCTGTAACGCAACTTCTTACCCTTTTTATCACTGATTAGTATTCTCCACTAATCAGTGATAAAAAGTGTAAGAAGCTGTATCAGAGTGATAGTATTAATTGAACAGCTGTTTAATAAGACTATTTTCTTAAATTGATTATCAGTTGTCAAAAGAAGGAAAACTTTAGTTTAAAAGTTCAAAGAAGTGAATCAAAATAATCTCAATAATCCCTATAAATCGTTTACTTGTTGATATTACAAAACAAATATAAATTTTTATTAACAAAATAAATTAATAAAATTGTGCTCGATTTAATAATCATTTTTATTTTGATAAATCATATTTTATAAAATATACAGAATAAGCACGATAGATATTATTTTTAAAATTTATAAATTTGATATTATATGTATATATATATGAACTCACGGAATGTATAAGAAATGCATATATGTTCATGATGATAAAAAAATGTAACAAAATAATAAATAAGAATTGTACCTACGTGATTGCAAATTTTCCATCGAATAAGCTCTACTTACATATAGTGTAATATATTATATCTGCACTTGTTACCCCAGATTTGGTACACCTTATGTGTTTTGAAAATAAATGATTCGCAAAGCTAAGCTCCATTAGAAAATCAAACAAAGGCGGACCCCAAATCACAATTTTCATTTTGGTGCGGTTTAAGTTTTAAAATTTATTATATTTGAAAACTACTGGTAAAATATTAATTCAAAAGTTTCCTACATACTTATATATAGTATTTTTTTATATTATTACTTTCAACAGAAGCTGAACACACAGCAAATAAATATTAAGATGGTGAAGAAAATATAAATGAAAAACTTAAATGGGCAAAAACAATAAAATATTAACAAACTACTAGGTGCAACAACATAAAATTTTATGCTTAACTATACGCTACTATACTCGTGTACTACTTTACTATATATATTGTATATATGGGAAAAGTTATTCCTTGTACCTCATTTGCTTTCTTTAAAGATCATTATATTTTTTATAGTGCGCCATTGTAATCTGCGGAAGCATAACTACTCATGAAGACCGATCAGATAGCTTAGTTGTTAAAGTTATACAATGGTACATGTTTCTTTTCAATTCGGACATACAGTTCGTCAATTTGGCTGTAATAACGACTTAAACCAATTTCGGTTTTAAATCAAAAGTTAAAACAATGTCAAACTATATGTACTTATGGTACAAAAATATAACCAACAGTCCAATTAATTTTATGTATATGTATAAAAATATATTCCGTTACTATAAAGTTACTTAAAGTACTATCTTTATGTGTATATATTATATATATATATAGAAGTCACTTGAGACACAACCGGACAGAAAATATTTATCAAAGTGAAAAATATATTTTAATCAAAAGCTCGTTTGAAGAAGCTAGTTTTTTATTTTATTTTTAACATTAGTTGTTCACTAATTGAAGTTTTTTGCCATCTCTTTTTTCTCCCACTTTATAAATATGATCAAAAAGCTCATTTAATAACTGTTTGAGATTGATATACATGTAAAATTTGTTCAAGTATTCAAATGGTTCGATAATATACACCTAAATCAAATGAGGGAAAGCTTTCTGATGGACAATGATAACATTTTTAAAATATGAAATTAAGTGCTTTGGATATTTTGCTTCCCTCTACGTTATGTTTGATATTCGTATTCTCACCAAGAAAATTATTTATATTTTTTTAAGAAAATAATATAGAAAATACTTTTCACATGGGAAATTAGATATTTATATATTTTTCAGTTTTATTATATACCAAGCTTTTCAGCTACAAGTAAGGAAAACAAAATGAATAACAACTTTTTTTGATTTTGTGTTAGCTTTAAATTGTTGTTGGATTTTATTTCTTTATTTTATTTTATTATTTTCAGTTTTTATTTGTTGTTGTTGTTGAGTTGTTAACCAAGGTAACAAAAAAAAATTAGATTATGGAGTATTTGATTATGGTTTAAAGACTAAGATTATCTTTTGTGTTCCACGTCTGACACAGGTAGAAAATTGTTTTTCTTCGTATCAATATACAGTACATGATACAGTTACATTTTCCAAACGACACACATGCAACATACGAGAAACATAGCAAATATTCGAAAAGCTTTTATATTCGAACTCGTATATATGTATGTATAAATAAGAAAAAAGTTATTTAAACATTTTAAATACTAAAGCAGGTGGGTATTTATTTAGGAGAAATGAGAAATTTTAATTAGATTTTATTCTTATGATTTAATAATTTTTTTTCGTTTTGTATTTATATCAAATTTGATTTGAGTTTTTGTAAAATAAAAACAATTTACAATGTTTTGCTTATAATATAACAAAGTTTTTTTTCCGGATTTTTATAAAATTTTGTTTAACTTTTTTTTTTTAATTTTATAACTAAAATATTAAATTATGTTTCTTGGTTGGTGTTATATATTTTTGTTTTCGGTGCATGTTTGTCGGAAAATGTATTTTAGTAAATAATAAAAGAAAACGTAATAATGGTTTTCATTCATGGTATGTTATTGTACAGGAGTTTTCATAACCGGTAGTGTTTAAATTAATTGTTTTATAGAAATTTGAAAAGTTTTAATTTTACTTATTTGTTTATGAATAGTTTTTGACGAATTAAATTAAACTTTGTGTACATAAAATACAGATGTGACAAATTATTTCATTTAACAAAAGACTTTTCATGAAAATATTGAAACAACTTGGTGCAAATATATGGAAATGTTTATAATAATGAGTGATAAGTTGTTAACACGATGTGGGTGCTAAGTATCAGGGATCTTTTGTTCAGCTGTGTGCACTACTAATGTGAATTCAACTTTTACAAACTAGAAATAATAAATAATAACATTTCTTTTGGGCCCAGATACGTGCTTCAACTATCATTAAACTTTATTTTTCATCACTACCTCATTAGAACCATTTTGTATCCGACGAAGCAGGTTGTGCAGAAATTATGATATCAACTTCATTTTTTAAGTTTTTATAACATCTTCACCGATGAGACAGTGTACCAAAATTGTATATCCATAATAAACTAAATAAATATTATATAGCTTAAAGGCTATTAAATTCTCTAATCTTTAGTGCGATCTGTTCCAGTTAGATTCTCGCAGAAAATCAAACCCAAACTCTTGTATTTACCACTGTGCCGCTTACCTGGCTACTAAACAATATATATGAATACATATATGAAAACTACAATAAAACTAATCCCAAATGAGTAAGTAGAACAACAAAAAGTTTGTAAGTTTGTTTCCAAAATTGTTATGTGTCATAAATTACCGGCTTCGCATACCAATTAATCTAACTGAACAGTTATCTAGCAAATAACACATTGATGAGTTTTTTTTTCAAAAAATTGATAATACGCTTGAAGTATTTATTTTTAAATTTTGACTCTAATCTTTAAAAAGGTTTTAAAGATTAGAGACACAAAAGATTCGACTAAAATTTAATTTAATTTGATCGTACAAGATCATCGTTACGCATATTGGCGAAATATACATATTTATAGTCTTAAAAATAAAACGGTTTTTTGACAAATTTGCTAAATAATATTATCCAATATTCATTTCGAACGAACAACATTTTCTTTACATATTTTCCGTTTTCTTTGTATCGCATCCTCTAACTACGAGTAAACCTTGAAAATTTATTCAAATGTCTTTCAAATAACCATTTCACAGTATGTTACATTTGAAACGAACGAAGAACACAAGAAAAATATGTGTATTATCGTCGACAGAAATTTTCATTTCATTTGCATTTAGTAACAAACCTTTAAGGATATACACAAAATATCTAGTCCTAAATTCCAATTTCGTATCTACATATATACGAGACAAAAAATCCGTATTTTTATTAATTCATTTTTCTTGTCGTAATTTTATTTCATTTCCCCAATTTTTTTAAAAGCTGTAATTTGCATCTGTGCTTTTTTATTTCATAGTGTCTATAACACACACCAAATATTTTTTTTCACTCCCGATAATAATCATAAAAAATGGTTTTCTTGGTTAAAAAAATTATTTGATACTTAACAGCTCTTTAAACACGCATACACACACAAAACAGAAATCCTTATAACTAGTATAATGTATACACATAAAATAATTTATAATAAATTTTAATTTTAAATTAGAAAAAAGTATTAAGAGATAAAAATCATATCACTTGTTATTTTAATATAAAATAAAATTAATGAAATTAAAAATAATAACACACAACCATCGAACACATTCGTACATATATTCGTATACAAATACTATTACATGTGTATAGGGCCAATAAGACACATGAAATGAAAATGGCTTAATTTTAATTCAAAATCAATAAACATGACAAAAATAATCAAATAGAATTGTAATTTTATTAATGAAATTCATCGACAAATAACGAAAAAGACAATTACTATATGTTTGTGTATGTGTGTGTGTATAAATACGAAAGAGTATATAGCAAACAAACGTCAGGAAAGTCAATGAAAATTATTGTTATATACATATACATATAAACATATACGAGAATATTTCTATACATAAAAAAAAGGAAAATCGTAAAAAACTGTGAAAAAAATTTAATGAAAATGAAAATTCTTATATGTCTATACGGAAGAGTAGGAAATCTCGCAAAGGAAGTGTTATGTACGTTCAAAAATTCATGAAATAAAATTTGAAATTCACTGTCTAATGTGGCGTATATTATTTTAATTAACACCTAGTTAATTATCTATAATTCTTTTAATTAAATGAATTGGTTTTTATTGTTTGATTTTGGTTCAATATTTATTATGCACGAGTGGGTATAGTAGAAACGGTAACGACTGTTTCGTTCGGCACACACAACACTGTATACAGTGTTTCCATTGATATAACACCTCAAACCTATGAACTCAAACACCAATTTTTACTAGTTATTCATACATTTATATTAATTATTATTATTGGGAATATATTATAATAAACAAAAATTAATATAAGTTTGTTGAAAAGCTTATTCTCCAACCACATTTAACCACGAGAGAAAATGTCTCGTTTGTGGTTTATGTAAAATAAGCTTCAAAAAAATTGTTTTCTATACTGCAGGTAACTTATAAGAATTTGTGTTTATTTTAATATATTCCCAATTTAACCACGAAGTCAATATTTTCCTGTATACCATAAAAACTATTACAATGTTTACTACGTAAAACCTTAGTTGTAAAACTTCATTTGCAAAATTCATGTAGCCTGTCAAACTTTGGACAGTAAAGCACGTGAAATTCTAACTTAACTAATGTAAGATAAAAATATGAATTCATTGAGAGTCTGAACAAATTAAACTTTTGAACTCTCCTCTGCCTTGAACTCTCCACTGCCGATTACAAAATCAACATATATATATATATATATATATATATATATATATATATATATATATATATATATATATATATATATATATATATATATATATATATATATATATATATATATATATATATATATATATATATATATATATATATATATATATATATATATATATATATATATATATATATATATATATATAAAGATATATATAAGACAACTCAACTGTCTGTCTGTCAGTGAAGTAATATTTTTTATTTTATCTATAATATAAATTATTTTCATATACTCGTTTATTAAAAAAAAGTAAATAAATAAATAAAGCAAAATTCAATTAAACAAAAATATTTTTAAAATTTCATGGAAATAAGATTATGAAAAAAATGATAACAATGCTATCATTAATTTTCATCAAAATGAATGTACATACATATAAACTATTCAGTCTGTTTAAATTGTGTAACATCAAGTTTTGTAATGAACATTTATTATAAAAAAATACACCCACAAACTTCATCCGTCTATATACATATTTTTTGTAATTTATTTTTTGAGATAGGATTAATTAATTCATGTATGTAGTACACAATAAGACAACAACACAAAATATCAACAAAATTTATAAATTTGATTTTAACAAATTGAGATGTTTTTTACAATTGCGAATATGAAATTCGTGAATAAATAAATTCTGCACATAGTCAGTATTAATATAATAAGCCTCACCAAACCATATAAAGAATCTATATAGACATGAGGAGCTCAGTGAATGATAAAATCTTTGAATCATATTATTAAACAATTTGGTTGAAAGCTTTCATATCATCGTCGCCGTAAACTGAAACATCACCAACCATTATTGTTCATTAATTTTTTTAAGATGAATGTAGCTTTATTGATTTTAACTAAACCTTCAGATCTCAAAACAAAATTTATAAGAAAGGTGACAGCTGAAAACAAGAAGCGGGAAAGAGGTTGAACAATTCTTTACAACATAATACTTTAGTTGCAAAACAAACAACATAATATTAAAATCACGAACAGAGCTTTGTTCTAATGGCGTGAGAAAACATTACCTGTTCCTGTAAAATAATTTAATTTTAAATTTATTATTCAAATCACCATACAAACTTTCATTATAAATTCATAATCCTAAACATGACAGTTGCACTATTCGTTTGCTCCAACTTTAAAAGCTACAGTTCGTTTGTTCCCATTTCATTCATTGGAATAGGTACCTATATTGTTACTTTAATTATATTTGACGCGAGATTTTTAAACTTTACTTGGATTCTATTCTACTTTTCCACTCATTGGATGCTATCGAAGAAATGGACGAACACATTACCAGAATCGCAATTTAATTCGGTTATACATAAACTTAGTAAATCGTATAGGTAAGCGGTGTTGCGACAACGATGCCACTGCAGTCTAAACCAGTAATCTTTAGGATATAATAATTTTGATGTCTAATGCTGCATTATCAAAGCTTTTAATTCCGTTCACAATTGATTTGGTGATGTTCCGGGTTTAAGAAACAACAAGCAGTCTTACTCGGAATCGTCTTATATATGCATATATATTATGTTTATATCAATTTCATATTATTTCAAAAGCATTAAAAATAGTTTATAGGGTTTTGAAATAAGTTTTTTATAGATAGACGTGTATATATATATGTATGCAATTTGTTTTAAACTAAACTCAAGAATGTACAAATTTAAAAAATGTACTCTCAATAAAATGTTCACGTTTTTCATACATTCAATTTTGTAAATTGAAAAGTTGAAAAAAAACTTTACAGTACCGGAAAAAAAATTTTAATATTTTGTTTCTGCTCCCCCTGTAAATATTCTCTCATTAGATTCGAATAAAAATAATGTACGTATTTTATATTTGTGATTACGTTTTTTATAGATAATATTGTTGTCTCTTCGAGGTTGATGGTTTTGTTTGACGATGATGATGATTTTCTTATTCCAATCCCGCATACGGTACACAGTTAGCACAACAACAACATATTGATACAGAGAAATAAGATACTTATATACATATGTACACATAAATATTATATATGAAAACTACAAAACCATATTTGAAATAAGATAAATAAATAAATAAAAACTAAAATGTATCAAAATACATGTAAGACCAAAAGAAATAAAAAAGTTGATGAAGATGAAAAATTATCGTTATGGGATTAAAAGCTATAAAAATTATTATAGGTCACAGAGGATGTTTTAAGTTTAACCTCAAGATAATTTGTACTTTATTTCCATCATCTTTTTCGCTTTTAGTTTTGTGTGCCTATTTATATACGTGTATGTGTGCGTGGTACAATCAAACTGATATAGTTTTAATAGTTTGATATTAATATTTCATCTCACCCAAAAAATAACATATCCTCTTTTACTCGTACTATATATATAATAATATATCTTTTGCCATTATTATTCTCGTATGAATACACGTTTTAATCCAATATGGATTAAGCCAGAACTTTATGGCCTATACAAGTAAAACAAAAAAATTTGGTTAATTTACATAAGCCAATGTTGGATGGTTCAAAAATTATAATTTCTCGTGCATTTTTAATTATTAAAAATTTAACAGGAATCATTTTTAATTTCGTTTCAGGTAAGCTCATAACTATATTCGTGTTTTGTGTATATAATAGTAGGATGCGGTAAGTGAACGTCATACACTCATAAAAACTCATTCGTAAATTATCATATGAATAATATTTACAAACTTGCGTCATAAACATCTGCTTTAACTGTCATTTTCATCATGTTTTTCACTTTTATTTAAAATAAAATAAATATTGTTGTTGTTTTGCAAATTTCGAACGTAACACACCAAAATTTATGTATATCACCATTCACCATATCTGATAAAATAACCTTAAAGAATATATTATAACACATTGGTTACAACTATACCAGAAATCCATTCATAATATTTCACCATTTCATGCTTCCACTCACACTTATATACATATATACGAAATATGTTGAAATAAAAATAAATAAAAATTTCCTAGAATGGATCGGAAAAAAAGAAATTGAAAGAAAAATAATTTCACATATGGTGTCCCAAAAATGATGAAAAAATGTGTGTTGGTTGGATACTAACTAGTTGACACACACAAAAAAAAGGATACTCGGGTTTAGCTGCCTAACTTTTGCAGTTATTTAGAGAAGTCAACGAAAAATTTGTCGATTAAAATTACTTTACTGGTTATGGTTGTGTAAGCCGACCAACTAACAAAAAAACCAAGTTATGGCATAAATAAACTTCCACATATTCCTCGTTTGTAAATCAAGAAAAACAAAAACACGATTGTGGCAAAATATACATCTGTTCCAAACGAAGAGCGATATAACAAGTACATGAGTTGCTATACTACTCTATATTATAAAGTGTTTTCTTTTTGAATTATTATGATTTTTATTGGATATGTTGGAATCTACACAGATATGAGTTTAGATAAAAGTTAATTTATAGGCTTCAAAGACTTGAATAGTTGCATAGTGCAGAATTTTGGACGTCCAAAACTGTAAACCAATAAAGAAGGAGCATGTAAACTACATACTAGTATATCGATTATATAAACAGGATAGTTTTTGCCACAAAACAAATTGCTGGTTGAGTATAATATTTTTGGTTTTGTTCCAACTTAATTGGAAACTATAAAATACATTTTGCAGAAATGGAAATCGATTTTATTCTTAACATTAAATATGTTTTTCCCTTTGTTGCAAGATTGTTGTAACGCCATTTATTATTTTTTCAACTGTTAATTTTAACAAAATGAGTTAAAATGATCAAGGAAGCACAGAACTGTATTTCAATTAGTTCCTCTCTTTATACATAAACATAGTCTTCGGAATATTGAAATTTTTTATATAGAATTAGCTAACCAATCGAGCAGCGGAAGCAAGATATAATATATAGGTATGCATACACCTCATCAACAAAGAATTTTGTCGATGTACATGAAGGATCATAAAAGAAATCAGGGGGTCTATTATGAAATAAATCCGAGTCGGATTTTTACGTTAACGGAAAAATCCGATTCGACACGGATTTACCTTATTATGAAACTTGTATTGTCGGATTTCTAAATAAACAAATTTATTAATTTAGTAATTTTTATTTTAATAATTATTTTATTAATAGTAATTATTATTAATCTTTTTTAAAATTTACGTAAAATTACGATAACGTTTTGCATATTTTTATATATAAAACGTCAAAATATGATCAATCGAAAGAAAATACGTCAACTAAATAGCAGTCGGATTTTGTTTTGTGCACTCGGAAAAAATCCGATTCGATTTTGCTTTTTAGTTTCATAATAGCACGGATTTATCCGTTAACGGAAAAATCCGACTCGGATTTATTTCATAATAGCCCCCTAGAACAACTATTATAAATAAAACATTATTTAACACGATTAATATAATGCCACAAACAGTCTGACGCAACCTATACGTTCACAAATCACAAAGTTCTGATATACAATTTTTAAAGTATTAATATTGAGACACACTCATTTTTGTATCTTAAATTGCTAGCTGACCTACAAAATGATCTCATATAATGTGTCTAAATTCTATAAATACCCTTAAAGGATGGTTACTTGAAAATTGTTATTCACTTTATATTTTATTTTATTACATAAAATAATAAATTCCCAACTTCCCAAAACAGGACAAAAGATCTCACCAACTATTTATGTAAATATATGTATATATATATATATATATATATATATATATATATATATATATATATACATATATATATATATATATATATATATATATATATATATATATATATATATATATATATATATATATATATATATATATAAAGAGAAAGAGAACATCATCATAAGAATACTAATTTTTCAAACCTGAACCGGATAAATGCTTTAATATATTAAGAAAACAAAGCCCGAATAACATAGATAAAATTATTAAAATTTATATTAAAAAAATAAAAAAAAATTAAATCTTTTTCAGATTCTGTTACCTTTAATTAAGAGCTAAATAAAATCTACCTGGTTTTTCTTTCTACTTCACCATTATTAATTTTCCGTTTTCTTATGTACTATGTATATTATATACATTCCCGTACATATATAAATCTCAAACTATGTAAATTTTTTTCGAAAATAAGAAAAAAAGTTCAAAATATAAAATTTTTTTGTAATTTAAATTACGAAAAAATTTAAAGCTTCCACTATATTTATATATATATATATATATATATATATATATATATATATATATATATATATATATATATATATATATATATATATATATATATATATATATATATTTATCCATCCATACATATACTGTGTACACATACACAGCACACTGACGAAATATAAAACAACGAAAGGATTAAATTTGTAAAATTTAATTAATTGAAAATTCAACTGAAAAGAAGGAAATGTAATTTTATTTTATTTACTGTTACTGTTTTATTGTTGTTGGTGTATAATCCTTTTGACGGAATATAAAGAAAATTAGATTTTAAATACCTTTGATGATGCAAATATTTTTATATCATCATAGAAGCTAGAAACAGATGAATTAACGCAAAGCATTATGTGCATATGTACTTATCGACATGCGAGAGGTGATAAAATTTATAAAATACATGTTTTTAGTTTTCCAAAACATAGATCGTTATTTGGTGGTTTAACATAATATACATTTTTGCAATTAGAAAAAAAAAATTTTTTTCAACCCAAACACAATACACTTGTTGCTATAAAAGTACATATTACATTTTCAAATTAATAATAAGGCGGTTGTATATGCTACCATATCATCATTACCTTATATAATACTAGTGCATACAAATATTTAACCTCATTAGTGCTCAACTTATTTGCAGTCTGTATATACACATATGTATGTACAATAGTAAAAAAAGAGCATCCATTCCATAAATTATATATTGTGCACATAACAAAGTTTTCAACAAACTATTTCCTACTGCATTAAATTAAAATAAATTAGCATAGTTTTATATGAACAATACATACATATAGATATATAATAATATAGATTGTTCTCGTATATAGAATACACCTCGCTAATTTGCTCGGTATGAGATTTTAATCAATCACAAGTTAATTACATCAATTTGATATAAAACTAATACCAATAAATGTTGATGCAAAGTCACAGTTGATATTTTAATTACGATTAATTAATTATTTTAATTATGACTAAATCCATATAAACTTTTTGCTTTTTCAAACAAACTTCCAACAAAATAAAAGTTTGTGGTTTTTACATTTTTCCAACAATTTTTTTAATACTGTTAAACTTGAAGTAAATTATTCGAAAGTAAAGCAACAGCTTTCAAAACAAATACGACTACTGTAGTGGAAACGAACTTATATTCCATTTTGTTAATTGCCAACAGCACTATGTATAAGTAGAAAAGGCTGAGCAATGGAATAAAATAATCTTAATTTGACACGCAAAAATTGTAACTGAAACTAAAGTGTTTCAGAATTCTATTATTTTGTTCTTTTTTTGATTTAAATGCAGTTTTATCTATTCTTTTAAGCATATAATGAACACAGAAAAAAACACCGAATATCCAGAGATGACAAAATTTATTTTAGTTTTGCTTATGTACGAGCGATATCTTAACGAAAATAATAAAATAAAATAAATCAAAAGTGATGACATTTTTTTCCACAATTTAAAAAGCTTTTTTTTGTGTTTGATTCATACAAGAAATTGAATTAAGTTTGAAAAAAACTGAAAACCAAATTGAGAGTAAATATCTATATAGAGTATTACCAACATAATTTTTCAAACGAAAAGCAGCAAAAATAAAAATGGTAACAGAAATTTCCACTTTGAAAATGAAAATAAATGATGTCACCTTTGAGAATAGACAGCAAAAATGATAGAACAAAAAATTGTCTTTCTTTGAAAATTAGGTTTTCTTGTTTGTTACTCGCACTGATGATTTTTCTCCATGTTTTGTGTTTTATTATGGTTTTGCCAATTCTATTTAATGCACGGAGATACCTTAGTATAATGATCGTTTGTTTTGCGCAACGGTATTTCGTTAGAAAGACATTTTAAATTTTTTTATCATAAGCAAAAATTTAATAAATCTTCGTCGATCTGAATATAATTTTGTTTCTTCAAGTTCATTGTGTTTTATGGAGAACAAATGAACTAAAAGATGGTTTTAGACCACAAGATATTATATGGTTAGATACCTACAAATAATCACCATAGATAGTTATAAGGACAAGTTCTTCAGAAAAAATGATGAATTAAGAAATTCAATCGTCAGTTTCTAAAAACACGAGAAAAACGTTCATTAGTTTGGATGTAATTGAAGAAGCACAAGAGAAAGCTTCCATTTGCTTGGACGTTGTCCAATATAAGTAGCACAAGAGGAAGTTCACCTATTTTTCTAAGAGAAGGTATACTATGTATTTATGCCATTTGATATATTCCATCAATGGTGCAATTTACCACTGATTAAAAAAATTATATTAGATTCGCATGTGAAGGCACATTAAGCTCAAAAGCTTGCTATTTACGATTCACATAACGATTATAGGTATAAACATTAGATGAGATAACCTCTTACTAATTTACTAATACTTTTTCTAATTAGAATATGAATTTAACCTTTCCACCTTCCATAAAGTTAATCAAATTGTAATTATATTCTTGTAGCTATAACGAAAAAAACAAAATTTTTTAACCAAACAATTTTTTTATGCAAAATTTTTAACAAATTATGTAACATGATTTACAAACAAAATAAAAATATCTTATTTTAGATACTTATCAAGGCGGCGATTTTCGCGGGAGACTTCACAAATTGAAAGGTATTTATAAAAACAACATTATTATTTATTTTTTATTAACGAAATGATTAACTTTTGAAACTTTTTTACTGTTTATTTTGTTACAATCGACGAATAACAAGCTTTTCGTTTATGGCTGGGTTTTTTTTTTGAAACTTTGTATTCACTCGTGAATTGACTTATAGATTTAATTTTATTTCATTTATGCAAAAGAATGTAAATTTATACTCATTTTCATGGTAAATTTTCAGCTTTTTTATTTTCCAAAGTTCAAAAAAACAATTATTTCAATGCACCGAAAATAACTAGAAACTAGGTCATCAATAACGTATACAATAAAACCTCATTTCATGGTAGAGAAGAAATACAACATGACGTCATTTGAAAAGATTATATATATATATATATATATATATATATATATATATATATATATATATATATATATATATATATATATATATATATATATATATATATATATATATATATATATATATATATATATATATATATATATATATATATATAAATATATCACGTACATATTCTAATTGATAACAAAGAACACAAAATATGAACAAAATACACTTCAATTTACATGAACGAATGTTAACTAATGAAAACAATTTTTTTAATGACGTAATTGTTGTTATGGTTACCATTTTTTCAATAAAACCATCATCATCATCGTCATGTTAGACTTTTTTTTTCTTGTACCGAAGAGAGAACTAAGCTCACTGGATTGTATACGAATCTCTTGATACGAATCAGATGATATACGAATCTCAAACATTTATACTCTCCATGAAATTATATAAAATCTGTAACGAGCACAGAAGAATTTTCCTATTCATAATAGCATTCTCTGCGGCAGCATTAGAGAAATTTTTTTTTTTGGTTTGTTTTTTGAACATAAGTATCAAAAGAAAATACAGAATGAAAACCAACGCCATAAATAAAATTGAAAAAAAAAAAATTATTTTGATGCAAGCACTCAACCTTGTTTTTCATTTTGTGTGTTGTTCGGAATTTAACAAACAACAACAACGAAAAAAAATCGAAAAGAAAATATGAGAAAAATACTGGAGATGATGGAAAATAATTTTTTTTCATTTGTGTGATATTTTACTCTCAATATTTTTTTATTTAGGCCAACATTTTTTGAATATACATACATATAGATATTTTTGTGATTCGTTCGTTTCTTGAACTTTTACGATATTGATTTTAGGAAATAGGAATGAAAAAGAATATACATACATACATACGTACTTACAAACACATACACATACTTTCATTCTAGTTAAATGCTTAATGTTATTTTCTGTTTTGCGTTATTTATTGAGAATTATTGAGATTTGAGTGTTTTTTTTGTTTAAATTATTGATCAGAAATAAATAACGAGGTAGAAAAGTGTGGAAATAGGTAGTATATATATATATATATATATATATATATATATATATATATATATATATATATATATATATATATATATATATATATATATATATATATATACATATTCATATAAATTGAAGAGTGACAATAGCAGATAAATTAAACGTAAAATCCATCTGGGACAATGTGAATTATCAATATTATAAACATTGAGACAAAACAGATTTTTACATACAATCTACGATTAGAGTTTTAATAATTTTTTCTACACACTTGACCTATTTCATCATAATGCAATCATATTTAAGAGGTTAATTATGGTGTAAGAAATTCAATGAAACATTTATTGTATGTATAACACTTGTTGAATTGTTTGATATAATATGCTTTATACTCAGCTAAATTACGCTTCTATCATAATCAACTTTTAAATTAGTTGCATTTAATTATACCACATATAAACGATACGCTTTTACATCATGACATTTATTCAAATATTAATAAACTTTATTCGTATTTAAATAAAAACAAATTTTCAAAACAACAAAGCTGTATACTTTAATATTTTAAAATACATTTAAATATCTAGTATTATACTAATAGGCTACTTAATATTGCTAGTAGTTTTTTTTAAATGAGTTAATTGAATAAATGGGAAGAACAATACGAAAACGAAAACTAAAGAAAATAAAAGTTATAAAAACCTATTACAAAAATCTACGAAAGGATTGCATCCTGTTTCCTGTTTTTCAACTTTATTTTAATTATCTATTAAAAATTGACGAGAATAGATTTCTTTGTTATCTATTGGCTATGGTACAGATGCATAGAATGCAATTATGTATAAACATTTAAATAGGTTAGCTTTAAGTTTAGTTTATTGGTTAGTTGGATTTGTAACAATGAATCGAAGTTTGAATAGAGAGTTGGAATCCTTGATGGATTCTAAATTCAGGGTTTATATCAATTTTTACTCTTTAAAATTTTAATCCTAGTTCAGATGCTGTAACATGATATGGTGAATATGATTATAAAAAATGTATTGATAGTTTGGTTTACTCGGTTTCACTACAATACGAGTATTTAGAATAAATACAATTGTTGACCTTCATACGTAATTAAATGTACTTGCAAAAATTTTGTATGATGAAAACTTAAAGGTATCATGGATATAACCATCCATAGAATTACGGACACCCAACAAAATTTTGTTATCTTTCGTCATGTGTACACGAGAAAATAAAATTACATACATTACAGTATGTATAGACTACAACCATTTTGTACAAGTTTTGTCTAGAAAACCATCATTTTTATGTAGCATACAACAAAAATAATATTTAAACTTTGCAAAGCATATAATATATAGAGTATATATACCAAGCTTTCTCTTTAATGTACAAAAAATAAAACATTTTTGTGTATTGAATTGTACAAAGTCCTTAAGGCAACATAACAACAACAAAATTCATATGAAAAATTATTTTAGTTTTCCAATTTTATTTTCAGCGATCAATTTTTTTTCTAATGAAAATTTGTATATATATACCAGAGTATTGAGAAAATGTATGTAGATATGTATAAACGAGATATACGAGAATGATGATAGATACATACATCGATTTGGAAACAAAAATTAATTTGATTTTTATCAGATGCTGGTCGTATATTAAATGCATCTCTGTAGTAGAATTTAAATTTAAATTTAAAATTATAATTAAAAATTTAATTTAATTTTGTGCGCTTTATGATTATAACATTGTAATCAAATCTCACAGACCATTCACCAAGCATCTTATATAGACATAATATTGATGCTGATATGTTGATTTATCAATATATTATAATATAAAGCCTTTTTCATAAATTTTATGAATAATAATGTGTCACGTCACACAGTGAATGTAATGTGAAAATTGTTATCATCCCTAAATTTAATCATATCTCATGTCACATATTCTCCTTATAATTTCTAATTTGGATTCAATTATTTTTTACCACTGTCACACGGCAGATATGTACATATATACATATATATATAATGATATTGTATACAAAAAGTTCGCGCCATTTGTATATAATACCAAAGCCCCCTGGATAATAAAGCCAGAATGAATACTCACTTTTTGAAATGAGCTTTATTTAGTGTATCAATAATGTACGTTTTATCATGAAACTCATACGAAACGTACAAATTTCTTTTTAAGTTTTTAGGTATTACAACTTAGAGCTTTAAAAATTTTTTTTCATAAAATGACTAAGAAAGGATGAAATTAGATCTGAATATATTTCATTTTTTTCAAATCAAAATAAATCACGATCAAATTTAATTATAAATTGATCTAATTTTTATAAATTTTGTGCTTTTTATTTCAATATAAACGATATCCTCTAAAATATATTCTCCTCGCTCTAATTCTCTCTTGGTTGTACGACGAAAGTCAAACTCATTACTAAATAAATTAAGAAAAGTAATATTGATGAAAATACACATAATTGAACGCGAAAACTTAAAAAATTAATAATTTATTTATTTAAATGAAATTATGTATTCGAAAAAATTAACTAAAATCGAATTTATAAACATAAATCAGCTTAAAATAAATTTTCAACATGCAGTTGTCAATAAATAATATTATCAGCTGATCAATGTTTACACTTCAAAATGAACACATAACCTAATCACAATTTCTATTTTGCTACACATTTATTCACAATCACAGCACAACAGTACACTATATTCTGAATCTTGAAATACAGAGAATCATTAAAAAAGGTTTATTTATGCTGTATCAACATAAGAATAATATTTAATTGCATAATTATGCATTAAATACAAAACCAATCTTAATAATGACATATATGTCATAACAATGGGAGAGAGAGAATATTTTTTTATATTGAATGATAGTTCGATGAAATGCCATTACGATCGTTGCTGTTGTATAAAAATTTTGCAAGCCATTCATGTTAAAATCATACATGTGTTCATGTAATCATTAAATCTAGTTAAATGTGTGTATGAGATTTTGTGCATTGGTGTTATTGATTTTATATATGAAAGCAAAACACAAATCACAATACAACTTAACATTTAATGAAATTGATTTGTTTGGTGTAAAGTGCCATTTTGATTTATTCTCTTTGTGAGCATACTTAAAATAAAATATAGTTCTCGTAACCTAACTATGTATCTGTCTCTGTTTACATTTTAAGTTATTAAAATATCATATTTTCATTTAATGAATAAAGGAAAATGGAAAAATAAATCGAAAAATGATCAATTTCAGGATCAAAACTGAAATTTCTGTTTTCAATTGAATATAACCTAAGTTAAATTTGAACTACTTTTCATTCAAATATTTACTATATAGTAAAGCCTTACCTTTCATACATTTTGTATGAAACTGACGATGATTTTTGTATTTTTTGTTACACTAAATAAAGCTCATTTAGAACATTCCTGCTTCGATTAATTTAGAATGCTTTGATAATACTCGTTCTCACAAAAGCTTTTACTGCTCTGAAACGTTTCGTCTATATTTATATATGTACCAAAAAGTATATATCAACAAAATATAACGGGACGTACGTGTAGCATTTTCTACATCCTCTATTTTTTGTATATTTATATCGTAATGGATGTTAACCCTCACATCATATACAAAATACACCGAATACAATAAATCACAAATCATGTATTACACATTACAATACGTCAACTTGTGAACCTAATTGTCTCATATCGTAATAAAAATAATATAAAAAAGTGAGCTTTACCCAATAAAATTGATAAATTACTTGTTGATGATTTCATACTTTTTATGTGCGCTTATCGATTCCATTGTTTTGATATATAATACAAAATGAAACTTTAAAATCAAAGCTGTATACTTGAAAAGACTATCACAGAACAATTTCTTGTTTTTATTAATACTATATACGATGTAACAGTGTACACACACACATACATAGATATACCAAAAGAGAGGTTATTTGACGTTTATATCTATATACATATGGTTGATAAACAACGAGCTTATCTTAATACACAATGTCAGTGTACTTACGATACATTAGCGGATATTTATTGTATTTATGAAAAGAACAAATGCGAATCAAATTTTAAGAAATTAGAGGATCATTTGATGGATTTACTTTTCTATTAACTGTTGGTAAAAAAAAGAAAAACATCTAGAAATCAAAACAACCTCAAACATATACTTTTATGTTGTTTTGTTAATAAAACAAAATATAACTTTTGAGATATAAGCTAAGAGATTTCGTTTCTTTTTATTTCCTTTCCACACAACATATTTTTTTTTTCTTTAAGACGAATCTTCAATAAACATTTGATTCTTAGAAACACTGTATAGAAAAAAGACAAAGTTTAATTCTTCATTAAAAATTTTCTTTTCGTGCGTTCTTTGTGTACGTTTATTTGGTTTTGATGCTTATTTTTTCTGAGGAAAAGTTAAAACAAACCTGGAAACAAAGTACATACATTTTTTCTTATTTCGTTTGCAATCTCGCATCTTGTATTCGTAGGAGGAATATCTTTTTTCTAAAGAAGGTGTGGTATTGTTAATTTTTACATTTTTTGTATTTTCCTTTTTCAAAACCTTATAAACACAGTAGCAAATTAAAAAGATGTATATAAAGATCGATTTCGACTAGCTCTTTGAGTAGCTAAGTTTAATAGTGAATATGTATATGTATATATATATATATATATATATATATATATATATATATATATATATATATATATATATATATATATATATATATATATATCCCTGTTACTATGAACAGCTTCAATTATATCCTGTTCCGACCGAATTCGTTAACTTCCATTAACAAGTTTATAAATGTGTGGGATATTTTGGTAAATAATTTTCTATAAGCTAAAAGCATTCTATAATGATTGTTTTTATACAACAAAATGCTACGGGTCCCAAGTGAAAAGGAAATCTACGCAATTTTCAAGTTTTATAAAATATTTTGAATAATTGACTTCGTTAGTGAAATTGTCTCTTTAAATGTATGAATGGATTGTTTCAATAACCTTCACATAAAGTACCAGGTATAGCACTTAGACGTTATCATATAGGAGGTTATTATACGATGATTGTTAACATGATTACTAGATCAGGAGTTTTAAATCAATAAATTACATTGTTGAATAAAACTCATGTGATAACGAGGCGGCATGATAAAAATCCTTTTCAATTTCAGATAATCCGTATTTGTTTAATACAATTAAATAAAATTTAAAAAAAACTCACTTGTTATGCTTTAGTTCAAATTAAATACTGTGGACCATACTGACGATATGTATTATAAGCAACGATATGTTTTTCTAACATTTTGTATTAGAAAATTCATATTAACAATAAATAAGATTATGGCCATATATATGTAATCATTAATATGCTTTTAATTTTGTACAATATGGACATAAAAATTCTTAACATACAATATGTATATAAGCATATCTTCATGTTGTCTGAATAGCCAATATACATACATAACTACAGTTCAAATATGTAATATATTTTTATCAAAACTTAACATTCATCAAATTTCTCGTAGTCGTTATAAAATAAATTAAAAAATTGTATTTTTAAACTCATCTTAAATTATAATTTTTTAGGAGAATATGAGTTTTATGTATATATTTATCTCATTATATGTATGTATGTTATATTTAGTTTGTTCCATCATAGTCAACAAACTATCACTTATAGCATTTAAAAATGTTCGTACATTTTATGATACATTTTTCATGTCCATTGGCTTGATAAAAATGAAGAAAACATTTATATATGTTTTTGGGGTTTTTGGGAGAAATTAAAACCAGAATTACTTCAATTGATAACAAGAAAACCTCAAATTCTTGCCTCAAATATATATATATATATATATATATATATATATATATATATATATTTATATATATATATATATATATATATATATATATATATATATATATATATATATATATATATATATATATATATATATATATATATATATATAATATATGAACAATTTTTCTCTCGTATCTGTTGCAGAACATATTAAAACTTTGTGCATTATTTATTTATGTAATCACAATTTATATGATGCAGAAATACAGACACTAGACATAAATAGGACATTGGGTTCGTTTTGCACACATTTATCAAATTATTCTGTTGCAATGTAATAAAATGATTTGTTTAATGACAAAATTAAATTATCGAACCCAGGTACCTAAATATAAATTAAATTAAATAATTTTTGTGTCGAACTAATATTTATCGCACAAAATTTCTCAATTTTTTCTGTCGTTTAGATAAAATGGTCTAAGGTACACAAACGTGAACTCTTGAACTCTCAACCAAATGAGCCTATAGAAACCTTCGTTTCCATATCAATTTATTTCACATAAAAACCATTGTTTTGTGAAGGAAAAAGCTCGATCCTGAATTTTTTACTGTCCCTTTCGGTATAAAATAATTTTCATCCTTAACCTTTCACCTTGTCATAATATTATTATTATATTATTTTTAAAGCACTAAATTCTATTAAAAGCTTTTATTATTATTTTTATTTATTTATTTTCAAATACAAAAAAATCTAAAATTTCCATCTGCTTCCTTTCATTGTGGTTATTTTGTTGTTGTGCTGGAAAACCTTTTATTCTTGTTCATTGTTTTGATTGAGAGTAGATTCGTTTTGTTATACTCGTATTATTCAAGTGTGAATAAACAAAATATGAAAATTGGAAATGAACCACTTCTAATTTTTATTTTTAATATTTATTTATATTTCAATTTCACAACGTACACTACTCTACACCAGAAACATTGTTAAAACAAAAATTGGATTAATAATAGAAGCTTTTTTGTACTGAGTTCTGTATCATACACAAAAACATATACACATTTGTACACACAAGCAGAAAAAAAGCTTATGATTATGATTGTTTTATATCCAGAAGAGTATGAAAAAGAAAATTAATTGAATAAATTTTATTTTATATTTTTATTTAAATGAGAATTACAGGATTATAAAAGTTCTTAATGGAATAATTCTAAGAATAATTTTTTTTTTCAGTCTTCTTCAGTTTAAAAACCTTAAAATTAAATTATAGGTATTTCAAAGCAATTATAAGTCTACCTACATCTTCATACACCTGACATATACTCGTATTTAATATTTTTTATGAAAAAACAAGCGTTTTCATTTCTAATTTAATTTAAATCAATTTTAATACGATAAATTATTTTCCTATCGTGTCTGTATACTGTTAAAGATGAAATCTCATATACTGTTATAAAGAATCTAATTTTCTATGTATTTATATATTTATTATATTTACATATGTATAAATATGTAATGAAAGCTGCTTATCAGAGACGTATGTATATGTGTATATAGTTTAAAATATTACTCTAAGACACAATAATATTAATGTTATTTAAATTAATATCTAATAAATTTATTGTATGACTTAGGGAGGTAATATTCTTTCCGTTTTTGATTTTTTATACAATGTTATAATTTCGCTTGAAATAGGTTAATTAGAGCTGTAAGATCTATGAATACAAACTCAAGCACGAATGCAAAAATGAAAATCTAACGGATTGCGGTGAATTTGCCTATCGCGACTCACAAAAACCCTTTCTTATTATTCTCAAACATATGATCAAACTGATCTATACTCATGGTTGTGTGCATGGCAGCTTAAACATTTCGGATTTAGATGCACGTCTGAGTCGATGCATTAATTTGATAAACGCTAAAAAATTGTTTACCTTTGAGCACTGTTTAGCTTGGTGAGAAACAATCATTATATCGTTAAATCTTTCTAAGAATTTTCGGTTAATGTATGTGAGATATAAAAGATGTATGTATCTTATATGCGCATAAATATAATAAGACAGGAAAAGTCATAACTATACCGCCGAGTATACAATATGTACACATAAATATTGTATATCTATCTAATGAAATTCTTGTACAAATATGCTAATGTACTCGAATTACGCTAAGACACAATAACAAAAACAAACAAAAAATTATTGTTCTTAAGAACTGGGAACCAAAGCAAAACGAATGTTTCTTTCAATAAAGGCTCGCGATGTGTTATCGCGAAACATTACATTTAGAATTATTCATTTTCGAAACACATTTCCAACCATACGCATAATATATAAATTAAATTTTCGCTGTCAAAACATTTCCCAACAGAACATTTCTCAATCGAACAATATTGTTTATGTAAAACAAGTCAATTTTATCGATAATTAAATTATTTATTTACATACTTAATATTTATACAAAATTTCTTAATACAATAAATATATAATAAATCTCAGCGTGTCGGATGCAATCTTAATCGGTTCGCTGCAACACGGAGTTGTAAATTTTGAGTTTTAAACGAGATGTAATCACTGTTGACCGATTCGATGATTTTGTCGCACACTCGATTAAAACGCAATGCTGCTTTGGCGAATGTTGTTTGTCGCTCATCAATATCGCGATTCATTTGCTCCAACATTTCGTTGATTTCG
>OZ010738.1:186526658-186531658 GCA_963932295.1 Tipula lateralis | reverse complement strand
CTCCTAATTTACATGATTTTCACAAAACATAAAGAGTGGATTTAAAATAGTTTTATTATAAATAAAAAATTCATGCAACATAATATCATCCATCACATAAAATTAAATTTTTTATATTCAGTACGTACCATGTACTAGAATACACACATATATACTACAGCCCAACACACACCCAATAATTTTACTGTACATTAAGATTATAATATTTTCCATTTTCATATTTTTACACGATTGTTAATTAATTTGAGTTAAAACACAGAGTAAAACATAAAAAAGCACGAGGAGGAACAAAAACAAAAATTACAAATTTATGTTTTACAAAATAAAAACTATTTTTTTTACGTTTATAAACCTCATTCTGAATATTTTCATTTAAATTGTAGATTCTTCCCATGCATTTTTAAATTGTACATATTCTCAATTGTATCGCGAATCTCGCAAAAGTAAAGCACTATTATTTTCTGAAGTGAGATTTTGACTGAGATGGTACAAGAATTAAGCGAGATTATAACAAATAACTTTATGCTTTACGGTGCTACAACTTTCGTTTAAATATGGTATGTTCCTACAAATGTTCTGCAAAATATTGTTTAACTGAAGAAAAAATTTAATTAACTTTAAACGTCCTTTCCAGTTTCACCAACCAACATTAAGCGTAAATTGTTATTGTAGACTATACCAGTCTCCAGCGATCTGGGTTGACTATTAAGATTCAAATATTTCATCTGTAAAGTGATAAATTAAGCAAGCTAGCTTAATTTTGACTCTTTTGAAAGATTAAATCGGAATCTTTCTATGCCGATAGACACAGCTTAAAATTATTGAAACGGCATTTCCAATATGCTTAAAAAATTAATAAGATATTTTTGTTTTAAATTTATATTATTTCAAAAATTACATAGCAGACTACTCCATTATAGATCTGTTGGTATTGTATTTACTTATTGATAGTAATCTTACTACCTTATATGAGAAAGAGATAAAATAAACTTTGATTGTCTGTTAACATTATATACGGTGTAGTGGTTGATAAACTTGAACTATCTACTTAAAGATAAAAGATCATTTAGGAAATATAGAGTAGTAGTGACCACATCTCAAATATGGTACATGTATTGAAAAATTAATTGTGACATATTTCCAATTTTGAAGATTAAGATAAATTTTTAATTTTTTATAATTCCCAGCATGATATAAATTTTAGAAATGTGTACATGACCGACAAAACATATTGAGGAAGACAATATAATTGCCGTTTCAAACTAATAAATATATAAAATGAAAAACTTTAATTTAATTTAGACGGGAAAAATTTCCACTTTTCTTTTACTTTTGCTTTACAACTTTTTATATATATGTACTCGTATATATATATATATACTATCTCAGATCTATTCAAGTTTGTTTTATTTTGTTCGTACTTCTATTTAACCCAAATTTTTTTACTGTGTAACTCAGTTGGAAACACTATCAATCTTGATTTAAAATAAAGGCAACAACAAATTAAGTGAATTGAATGAAATATCGAAAAACACTTTGCTGGAAAAATTGAGATAGTTTAAAGTTGGGATTGTTGTTGCTTAGTATCGTTTTTAACTTGAATTAAATTGATTTAAAATTAATGCACCAACAACGTTATCGGTACTGTGTACTCGTTCGATATTTGATTTCATTCTTTGTCTTGCAAAATGGAAAATTTATTGTTTATTTTCTTCTTCTAATTGATAAGATGATTCGTACGATGCGAATGAACTACATATATAGTGTTAACAATATGTGTTACTTTTCTTATGTATAGCTTGAGCTTGATAAATGTTTTTTTTTATTTAAATCCAATATAAGATCTAATCGAATAAAAAACAAAAAAAATAAAATAAAATGCCAAAAAACCGCTAGAAACGATATAAAAAAATATCTATCAAATGGAATTTAAATATTATGATAGGCAATCAATATTCGATAATAGAATTAATGATTGGCATATAGATAGTAGCAATAAAAAAATTCGTTCGCAATGAAATTTAAAACTCTTTCAGTTTGGTTAACTTATTTAAAGCAAAACGATAATAAAATAAAGCGCACAACAACCACAAAAAGGAGCTTTCGAAATATAATCACTGCTAACATCAATTTACTAATTTATTTTTATCGCCAATAAATCTTTTCAACAATTTTTGGTGTTATATCTATATACACAAACATTTATACATACATACATATATATTGATTCTAAGCGTTTAAAGATTGAAATTTATCGATGGCTTTTGGATTATAAAACTTTTAGCAACAGAATTGAGATCCTTTATTTTGAACTTGTGTCAATTATTCAAACCAACAACTGTATAAATATAATTATGGAAATTATTCGTTTTTAAAAGACTGACTCAAATTTAGCCTTTGGTGTATGTATCAAATTTATATAAATATATTGTGGAAAGCTTTGGTTTATTTATTCGTTTAGTAAATATAAAGTAAGTTCAGTTTGATTTGAAAAAGAAAAAATTTTTGTTAAAATCAAATATTCGTTTTATATTTAACATAAGCATACATTCTGTGGCGGAAATAGAAAAAAAAACAAGAAAAACAAATTTGAATTCTATTTTTTCCAAAAATCAATTTCTTACTTTTTTGATTGCTTTTATTTCTCTATACACAAGTGTATGTTTATATATATATATATATATATATATATATATATATATATATATATATATATATATATATATATATATATATATATATATATATATATATATATATATATATATATATATATATATATGTATATGTATATAGTCGAGAATCAATTTGAAAATGTATTTCAGTTCTTTATCTAGAATTAAATTTCACTATATTGATAGACAGACAATCTTATACGTTTTTTATCTTGTTGAAATAACAATGGCAGTTACATTAAACTGTCAAATTGTGCCGCAATTTTATTGTTTCAATCTAGATATAGATGTCCTTTATTTTTTTAGTGTTGTAACCTTATGATAATTTATTATGAATATAGTTATAATTTAATTGATTTGAAATTCTTTGAACTATAATAATATCAATAAAACAATTTTTAAGCAGATAAAAAGCAATAGAACACGGTGTGTATCTTGATGGAATAACGTCAAAAATTCCATTTATAAATAAACAACTGGATTAATAAAGCAATACAAAATTCATCAAAATTATATACTATACGATAAGTATAAAAAAATACGAAAGCACTTTGATGTTATTTATTTTTCAGGCTACCAAATGTTGTTCGCATTAGCCAGTCAGAAAATAAAATGAGAGCATATCAATATGCATTAAGTTAACATTGATTCAATACATCATTTTTAGTAATATGTAATATTCAAGCACTTTCAACAAAAATGAGGGTAGTTTTCCTTAGATACAAATTTTCGTTCACTTTGATGTAATGTATTTTATAGAGATTAGTTTATGTTTTACGAAATATTTCATGTTGGTAAATGGCTTCGTTAGCTTGTAAAATAATTTTTTTATATAATTGAACCTGTAATGTTACTGAAAAATTTATTAAGTTTTTCTGATCTTGTAAAATCTTCTATTTATTTTCTATATCGTGGTTGTTAAACATTAAAAAATTCAAATGATTGTTGAAGATGTCTATTAATGATTAATTAATGCGTTGTCTATAGGCATGGCCCAGTAATCAAACGATTCATATTTCTATCTATAATTGGTTTAAAACATTTATACAACAGTTTCGGTGAGTTAAAAATGATTTACCCTAGTTTTTACAAAGAGAATAATTTCACAACTTATTTACTTTAATTTAACTTGCATTCTCATGAGGGTAAAGTCCTTTTTATGAAATAATAATGAATTTGTTTTTTTTTTTAAATAAATTTATGACAAAGTTTTGCTTTTGTTTTTGTAAAAATATATAATTCCAATAAAAAAAAAGTATAATCACCAAGCCATCCTCAGGCGACCATCATATCCTTAACCGAGAATATTTATTCATCTTATTTGTGATACCAAACGAACAAACAAGAAATATACTTTTATTTCTCTAGTTGTTGCTTAAACCAAATTTTATTTAAATTCATATCAGGAAAAATTATAGCTGATGTGTAACAAACTTAAAATGTTTTTTCAGGAAAAACTAGACTAACAATAACACTTTACGATGGTAATATTGTTTTTGATGAGAATTCAATTAAAATAATCGAGATTTAAATTTCATTTTAGTCTAGTAAATTTTCTTTTATTTTTAATTTACAGAATCAGTCGAAAAATTTCCAAATTCTAAAATCGTTCTATTTGCTTAGATACACAATTACATTGCATTCACACAAATACTTTGGCTACGAAAATATTATCATTCGTTATGTTTTATGTGCTATATTTACTTTTTGTGTGTTTTCCCCTGGAAATCCTTGAAAAGCTCTTCTCTTTATCGCAACCCTGGGAAATTTTTTTTATCTGTAGCCACACAAAAAAATATATCTTTTTTTCGCCCCGATTTATGATAACAGCGCATACTCGCTGAAATACGTTTGCATTGTATATTCGTGTTTATATATATAAAATAGTAAAATGAAAAGCTCGGCTATTTATAATTTCCTCGGTTTTTATTTTTCATTATTTTCGTGCATATCTCGTCTTCTCCTCACATTATTTTTCTCTCAAAATTCGTCATTACTCTTTCTCTCTAGTGGTGATTAACTGAAATTCACAGTTGGGCGCGACACGTGGTGAAGGTTAGATCATCATCACAATACTATTTACAATAAAAATATATTTTCCCGTTTTTTTTTCACTTGAAATATAATAAAAGCTTAGCACAAAAAAATCTACATACTTTTTTAAATAAGACCATCTCAGTCTTAAGTGAGCTTTCGCGTGTTCAACATTCAATTTATATAATTTTCAACTAGGAAAATAAGATTTAGAACTTTTATTGTATGAAAATAAGATTAAAACATTAGTTGACACCAATAATTATTATTTTTTATTATTTAATTTATAGT
>OZ010738.1:186356658-186521658 GCA_963932295.1 Tipula lateralis | reverse complement strand
GAATCACTCGTACCCATTTCATGTCAGCGATCTTGTAGAATCTGGTCAGCTGAAGCCAAATCAAATTTGCATATTAATTGGGTTTATTATATTCATGTTCATTAAAAAAATTTCTGCTCTAAATTTATTTAAAAACATTTAATAATAATTCTGTGGTTTACCGAAATCCCAAAGAGTTTCACATAACATATGTTTTATGTTTCTAACATAAGCTAGTTATTAAACATGTATATAATTGTCATTACTTAAATGGAGTTTTTACAATCTTTCAATTGCTAGATTATTTAAGATTTCTGTTTGAGAAGATATACGGATATGTAATTATTCAACATCCAATTTTTGAAAAATGAATTACAATTTTATATACAATTTTGCAAGATCAAACCGGTTTAATTAAATATAATTGTAAACACATAAGACACACTTCTATACCAAGTTAAGTATTTCTTTTAAGATTAAATTCCAAATTACGTTTAATATTTTAAAGCGTATCTAATTATTCAGTTTTGCATTTATTTAACTTTTCACCATTTTCTAACTAAACACTTCACAACATCTTTATGAAACAGAACAAAATAATTTATGTATATATGTACATATTGTAAATATAAATAAATAAAATGAAACGTCAAAATACAAAAACCCATGGAAGACAAACAGTGTGTCACAATCAATAATTATATATATATATATATATATATATATATATATATATATATATATATATATATATATATATATATATATATATATATATATATATATATATATATATATATATATATATATAAATATATATATATATATATATAAATATATATATATATATATATATATATATATATATATATATATATATATATATATATATATATATATATATAACAGCACGAGATTAAAGCATAATATAATGAATCTTTTGTAAAATAAAATGGGAATAATTTGTTAAAAGAGCTTTATTTGTTCTTTTTTATGATTATATAAATAAATAAATACTTTTTGAAGCTTTCATCTGTATAACTTTTTATAAATCAAATTGTAAGTCAAAATCATTAAAAGTGGAGAATACACGAGTACATGATCGTGTGTTCTTTAATGTTTGAATATTTAAAATGGATGATAGGTAAATAAAAACCAAACAAATAAAAAATAAGTTTTTCTCTCGAGTCTTGCTGTCGTGATGGTTTTTATGTTTTGAACAAAATATTCATTGACACTAATTCCGCATTTGAGACCTCTACCTACTATACTGATTTATATAAGTTTATACATCCCTTATTCCCAAATTAAACTGCCAGTGCTTTGGTTTGTGTGTATAAATAATTCAATTTTAAATGCCATTTTTTGTGGATAATATTATACATAAATATAGTAAACTGCTAACAATAGTCAAACAACAATTGTGTAACGAAATTTAATTTAATATTTCACATGCGAGAGAGCAAATTAATTTATAAAATTAATTAGTTTGAACGACTAATAGTCAAGTTGCAGCTATATACTTTCTAAGAAATATATTATTTTTTTCAATATTAAGTAGCTCGGCTTAGTATAATATTTCAGAGAACAGCCTATCAACCAATTCAATTCGCTCGTAGGCTAAAATCTACTTAGTATCAAAATTCAAATTTATACTCAACATAAAAAAAATATTTTCTTTGTTGAAATTTTTCCGATGAAATTTCACTTAACAGTGTATGTATATCGTATACATATATAATATATTATATAGCTCATTTAACATTGAAAAGAATGGTTCATGCATTGATAATGATATTTAGATGTTATATTAGCCGGTAAACACATCACTAAGCATTTATATACCCTTGAATCCATTTGAAATCATTTAGTGTGACAAGCTATCAAATTACGTTCAATTCAAGACAATATGTATACTATTATTCAATATTAAATTTAATTATTTTAACTCAACAGTTTTCAAGATGAAAATGCAGTACACCTAGTCCCTGCACATATTATATTTTGCCAACCTCATTAGCTGAGCTAAGTCTATAAAATAAATTCCAAATATATTTTGTCGTTTCGTATACAAACAAAAAATTCGATTTCTTTATGGTTCGTTGGATTTAGTGTTAAGGTTACTCGGTACAAAGTTATAAAAATAAGTTTAAATATCCTACATACAGTGTACGAGTAAACGAGTATAACACAGTGAAAATAAAAGTGAAAATAATATAATTTTCGTTGTTCTTTGTTTTTCATGTTTTGTTAAGCAACAAAAAAAATATATTTAATGACTGTGCCATGAATGAAAATACAAAAAATATATTCAATTTATTGTGTTCAAGATGATTTTCTTATAATTTTTTTTATATCTTTTAACAATTTTTAATGACTTGAAAATCTAATTTTCTAAAAAAATGTTTTTTTGTGGTTAATTAAAGCGATAATTTTTTAGTTTATAGCGTTAATGAAGTAGCACAGTGGTATAATGAGAAATTAAAAACTTTTTAAGAGTTTTTTAAAGTAGGAAAATATTTAAGGTTAATGTAATTTTCGTCTTTCTGACGATGGGGATAATAATGATTATCAACACTTCAGCAATAAATTGTGTTTTTTTGTATTTAAATATCAAATTGCTATATGATAACCAAAAGTCCCTCATCATTAATGATTGTATAAAAATCTAATAAGCTCACAGTTGTCGATGTGAAATTAGTTATATTTTTTTGTATTCTAAAACACAACCAATGAACGTATGAACTTTTCGAGCCTATGGCACATAACCTTTACTAAACAAAACATCATTAATTATTTCAAAAATTAATACGTTTACAAACAATTTTGCCCCTTTTAATAATATTCCTTAAAACTTTTATTCCTGAGAACTTTTTTTTCAAACTTTTTGTAACTTATTTATGTAAATATAAAACATGACCTATCATAAAAAAATGACTATTTATGTATAATCTTGTTTGATATCTTAAAAAATTTTAATATAATAAATGGCTAAAAATTATAATTATAATTGAAAGCTTTCATTGAAAATGTTGAATAATTTTGAGAGTACACAGAACTTTCAAATTTTTACTAACTAAAATCAGTGTATGCAATATTGAACTGAAATTTGATTTTGTCCATATTGAAATAAGCAATTTATTTAATTAATCTATAAAATTAAAATTAACATTTTCCCAGTTGAAATCATCCAAGCCGCACATTCCACTAATAATCATATCCACGCATTCATATTTTAAAAAGTAATTTATGTATTGAAATTACACCATTAAATTGAAATATGTATTTTGAGTTCGGTTTTATTTATATTTGTTGAAATAAAAATTCAAAGCGGTTTTTTTTGTTAAAATTGGTTTTTATTATTATTATTTGGTTTCGAAATTTTATTTTCATTATCATTGTTAATCAAATCAAAAGTTGTATGTGCAAATTTTATATATATATTTTATTAAATCAATTTACTGTCGTTAAAATGTTATCGTCACGTACGTGCGATTATATGATATTTTCTGTCTACTAACTATGATTTTAATAAACATATTCTATATTTTATGTTTTAATTATAAATTAAATTAATAAAATCAAACAGAAATACAAATATTACTTTCTAAGCTTTTTTCTATGATTAATGATTTGTTTTAAGACTATAACGAACGACTGGGTAGAAGCTTTTATGATATATGCATGTGTATGTATAGGAAAAGTTGTCTTCCACATTTTATATTTTTGTGATATTATTTCTGTCTTCATGTTATAAAAAAATGTCATTTCCCTAAGGATATCAACTTAACAAAATTGAAATAATGAAAATTTATTTTATAATATATAGGATTTTTCTAACATATTACTCTCCTCAAAACGTCGCCATCATCATTTTCCAGTTTTCTATAACATGTTATACACATACATATCTATATATTTACACAAGTATAGAGTAAAAACTAGTCTATATAATATCTTCAGTAACCTTATTTATATACAACATATAATATATAAATATAAATAAGAATATGTTTATATTAAGAAGTATGTGTAATTCTAAAATAAAATCTTTGAAATGGGTTGATGGCTCTCGTTCTTGTTCAAATAAAAATTAGATTCTTTATATATTCTACCTTTATATACTTTTTTATAAATAAAAACAAAACACTGAGTTTTCGTTCACCACGGGCCATCGTCAGTAACCAAATCAAAAATAATTTCCTAGATTTTTATTATCATAATGACAACCATGGGAAAATTGAAACAATACTAACGGACAAAAACTTTACGCTTATTTTCATCTTTATATTATCTTTTGAATTTACTACAAAACCACATACACACACACACACAATAAAATAAAATTAGGAAAATGTAAATTCACGTTAATAAAAAAAAAATGGGAAACTCAAAAACAAAATACATAACACAAAAACTTATTACGGAATTTATTATTTTTCCTACTTATCAAGTTGACGTAGCGGAAAATTTTTGAGGACAACATTACTTAAATATTATTATTTTATATTTACCTTTATCACAGTTTAAATAAATAATACAGAATGACAAAGAAAATGATAAATTTGGTATTTCAAAATTTGACACAACGTAAAATGAAAAAGATAATGATTATTTCTGCTAATAAATAAATGATGAGCTTAATTTGAACGACAATTTATATACCTATAGTGATGCAAATTTTTCTTACTTTCCGCTTAAACACTGTTCATATATTATTCCGTGCGGTTTTTTGTCGTTATACAACAAAATCTTGATGATAAATTACATTTCAAAGGTATTTATTGTTATCCATCTCACAAAAATATACTTTTGTGTTGACAACTGATGACTGAAACGTGGCAGAGATAAAAATATAAATTCTTTACCACAAACATTAACCCGTTAGGATTAAATCAAGTTCACTTGTTTAAAGTAGAGAGCTACACTACATTAAAGTGTTTTTGTTAGTTTATAAATAAATAACGATTGAAGACACATTCAAAATCATTTTACTCCAATGGAAATACACGCAAATAAATTAAATAGATTCATAAATCTTTAGTGTAGCAAATAAATCTGAAACGAGTTGCTATTACATATAAAACAAAATTAAATTTATTTTGCTGGGAATAAAAGCTTATTACTTCCATCTGGATAGTAATATAAAAATTAAATATTTGAGTTGAAACTCATTTAGTAAACAACTAGTTATGCAGATAAAAATAAGGAAATATTCAATTTAGTTGCTGTAAAAACCAAAACTCCTCACAAAGCAAACAGTTAAAGAGTTTTTTGAACTGTATAGAACAATATTAATTAAAGCTTGTGTTATTTCATAAATCGCCAAATAATTTATAATTTTAAAATGATTACAAATATTGTAAATAAGAAATTTAGGTGGTTCTCTTTGTATGAACCGATAATAAAAAATATTTATGATTGAGTTTATCAATGTAATTTTTAATGAATTTATAATAATTGGTTTAAAAGTGTTATCGGCTCAAAGACAGACGAAATATATAATTAGAAAAAACTCTAATCGTATTAATATGATAAAACATACATGTCAGGATATTCAAGATTGCAGTAGCAGCGATTCCAAAGAGTACTCAAATTTTAAGTGTCTCTTTTATTTTAGAGCTTTTTATATACAATGTATCAAAGCAATTTTTTCTCCATCAAAATTTTACAACATACTGTGAAAAACATGATTATTGATGGTGACCAATTTGGCACAAACAGTAGTATCAACACAATCGTTGCAATCATTACAAAGTTTACCAAATGTCACAATATTTTTTTTTTCGTTTAAGAAAACGATAATAATTTCTTGATGATAAATTGCTTTTCGAAGGATTTTATTGTTATCCATCTGAAAAAAGCAACAAAAAATATTACTTTGCTGACAATCATAATTTTTGTATAATCCCAAAATACATTTTGCCAAATTCATGTTAGCATGTTTATATTCTGTTATACACATAAACATATAAGTAAAAAATAAAAGTCTGGCGCATAGCCAAATCCATAATTTCCTTAAAGTATAGTGAAAATAATATAAAAACCTAAACATAACCACAAAACTAATTTTTCTTTTTTTCTGTTTTCCTCTCTTCCAGGTAAGCCAAAATGAGATGATAAAAGCTTTCATCGTTTTACAACATTTCATTTTATTTTTAATTTTTTTTCGTTTATTCTGAATTTTTGTTTTATTTTTTAAAAAGATATAAGTACATATTATATACATAATAACGATAATGTTTTGTTATATACAAATTGAAAATTGCAAATAAAAATAGTAATAATGATTGAAAAAACAAATGAAGACGAAGAACTAGAGCTCGACTGAAAAATGACGAAAAAATTAAAATTAATGTTGTGTTGTGTAAGAAGAAAATTATCGTGATTCATAATTTTAAATAAATAAAATAATATAAATAGTATAATATAAATAGTAATTTAAACATGTATTATATAGTTAAATTATAGTGATTTTAATTATAAAATAAAAATATATACATATATAGTGAAAATTATAATTTAATTTAGGAATATTTTTACATAATAATAGTTTAAGACAAAAACAAATATCTTTAAATCAATATACTAAAACTAGAAATAATTGTAAATATAAAATTCGAATGGCCAGGTGTCAATTAGGCCACTTTACTATTATATTTTATTATAAAAATAAAAAACTTTAGCAGTCATGAAGTTTGTGGTCCCGTTAAGGGCCATTATTTTAGCCCATCTTTTTTATGTTGTTGCACCAGCTGGAGGTAAGTTTACAAAAATTACTATATTATATACATATATATTAATATTTACAAGATGACAATGAGATGTTTATATAACTTTCAAACCCTTCTCAAGTGTAATGCCTATATATGTTCAAGCTAATAGTAGAAATACGAAATAAAAGCTCCATTTATTTCCTTTTACTGTACCATAATCTGGGGTTTATCCTATTTATATATAAAGATTTGTGGATACGTTTAACTAATTTTTTCATCTCGAAATCCAAATTCTTCTATTAACTAGAATTAAATCTAAACAAAAAGCTTTTTTATCACGGTCTGGTTTCGGATATCATTTATCTATAAACTACAATAGTTTTTTTTAACGAACGTACTTTTTATATAGTTTGAGAACAGATAACAGAAAGCGGAGGCAGAAAGAGGAAAATTATGAATTAAATGATTTATGAATAAAGTTATTTACTTTTTTTCGTTTTTGTGTTCATTCATAAGATTTTTATCAAAGAAAATTTATGCTCTGGTAAAACTTTAGAACACCAGCTTTAATAAACGAGTATACAACTTTGACAATTTGTTTGGATCTTTTATTTTAATCTTATATATACTTGCGTATATATTTTTTAGGAGTCGCGTAACTTTTAATTAATTTAAAACAGTTTTTTCTGTAAGATAACCTCTTTAAAAGCTTTTATACCCAAAAATGTTCAATTCAATCAATCTACTCGAATTAATAGTTTCGTTTTACCTGCGTTCTTAAATAAATTTTTAAATTTAATAATAAACAAATTCAATAAGGGCGCTTTTATTGTTGACAGGACCTTCTTTAATGCATGCGAAAATGGAATTTCCGTTTTTCCATCCATCAAATAATAATAATGTAAATAATTTTCGTCTTTTATTATTTGGTTGACCTTTTTTGCTGTATGTTATTTCGTCGTATTTAGGTTATCTTAGGTTTTACATCGAATTTGCTAGTAAAAGAATTTTTTTTCGGTATATAAGATATAGTAATTGGATTTTATGAAATGGTTGATTGTATAACAAATAGAATTTAACTCCATTCTTTTCCTTATTTGCTTTTTTACTATTGTACATACATATATACAATATATATATATATATATATATATATATATATATATATATATATATATATATATATATATACATATATATATATATATATATATATATATATATATATATATATATATATATATATATATATATATATATATATATATATATATATATATATATATATATATATATAGGTCTGTATGCATGCCTAAAACTTTTGTTATATGCAAATAAGTTTCTTAATTTTTTAGTTAGACTTTATTTAAGTTTTCTCCATGATTAAATATTTGATGAACCAGAATTGAGATTTTATATTTTGCTAGTCATGTTAAGTATTGTTGTAACACAATAAATTTTCAAAGTTTCTTCATCTTTTGGAGGATATTTTTGACTGAATTTTTAATTTGCTTACATCTATATACAGTATAAATAATAGTTTTAATACAATACATACATATATACAATGTAACCCTAAAAACATAACATTTTTGTTTTAAAATGAACATAATGCAAATTTAACTAAGTTTTTAATTTAGGTTTCAATAGCAGCCTTATCTTGTTCAACGACTTTAAGACAGTTTTTTCTTTTCATTAAATAAATTTTGTTTCGTTTGTTTTCTTGAGTAGGAAAACCTAGAGTATTAACTCCCTTGGAGGTATATACTACTTTTCGTTGTTATATTTTATATTTTATATACTTTAAAGTGTTTCTTGGTTTTTGTTTCATTTTAAAGTTTTCTCTTTTTATGTTAGTGAAACACAACGAAAAAAGTTGGATAAAAGCAGCAGAAGATTTAGATCACCATTAACTTTTTCCTTTTGTCTGGAATTAATTAATATTTTTTTATCCCAACTGTCGTCTAATGTATATAAAACTCATGTTGTACTCACACAATATGTTTATCTATAACCTTAAGATCCATAAATAAATGTCGAAACATTGTTCGATTATTAAATGCATATGTAAAATGTAAATTATACAACATTTTGAACCATGAATTTTATCTATTAAAGTAATTAATACAACTTACTAACCTATATGAAAAATCTTTTTCCGTAAAAATAATTTACATAAATTAGGGTTGGTACATATACAGCTCCAGTGTATAGAACCATATAAAAAGGAAAAATCTAACACAAAAGGACAAATTGATTATAAATTCGTTCTTTAAATATTTTCATTTCCTTATCGTTTCTCAAAAGACTGAAAACCGAGAGGCAAAATTCTCCCATTTATTATTTTCTTTAAAATAAATACTACAGTTGTATCAGGAAGCTTTATAGGAGAAAAACTGAATTTAGTTTATACATATATGTATATATACACGAGTATACAGTAAACCCAAAATTGAGAAAAGCTTAATTTATTTGTTTTCTTTAAAATTTTATTTTGAAATAAAATAAAAATAAGAAACTTTTAGTATTTAAATTTGTAATTTTAACAATTGCTTTTATTATGAAAACGAGAGAAAATTGTTATCATTTTTTTATACTGTATACGTATGCATGCATGTGTATGATTTCGTTTTACATTAAAAACTACTATGTTTCTATTTGCTTAATGTATATGATGATACAAAAAGCAAAACAAAAATTATAGATACACTATATTACAAAATATATCTAAAAAAATTTATAAGATCAACAATAAAAATAAATTAAATAAAATATTTCTTGTGGAAACTCAGACTTTAGAATATATGGAAGAGTTATCTTAAAAGCAATTGAGATTTAAAATAAATTGTATGTTTATGTATACTATTGTTAAACTGTATTTGTTGTATAAATACGAGTCTAATGGCAAATGAATAAATTAGATATAAAGTATGCATATAATCATGTTGGTTTTTGAAAGCTTATATTTTCAATTAACAATTGCATTTGAATGTTATTAATGGCACTGTTGAAACCACTAAGAATTCTACAGTTCAGTTGTACTAGCGATATCAATTGAATGAAAAATTTCAAAAATCTTCTTTTAACATAGCACACTACTTTATGTCTAACTTTACAGAGAAACAAACATTATTTTGTCAATAATTATCCTCAATAATTATTGTTAATTTTCCGTGAAAATATTTCGGTATACAGCAAAGATTTATACGTACAATATTGTGTATTTTATATATACAATATATATCTTCTAATATTAAAATATTTGTTAAATGGTCATAATTAAATTATAGATTGTACTTTGCATACAAAGTATCATACGACAAGAAACCTAATTAATTACATTTTATTTCAACTAATTACCAATTTTGTTTGTGTAATTAATTTATTTATTTATCAGGACGTTGTATCGAAAAATTGAAATTCAAAAAAAATTAAAGGCAATTCAATGTTTTTGTTGTATTTATTTATTTTGTTTAACGATTATCTTCCGCAACATAATTTATTTGGTGAATGAATCAAATTTCCAATCAATTAATTTTACAAACAAAAACAACAATCGACATATTAGAAAACGAGAAGATATTTTGTTTAAAAACTAAATGATCCATGAAAAATATTTCGTGATGTTATAAGTCATACTCGAGTGAATAATTATACAAGCCAATATTTTTAAAAATACCGCATACAACCAGAATTCCAAAACAAAGCAAAATATATATACAAAAAAACACTAAAAGCATTAAGCTAAATAAAAATTTATTTAAATATATAAAATGATAAAACAAATAAATATTACATTTTATCTATATGAAATATGCTAATTAAATTTATTTACCACTGATTAGTGATAACATGGATTATCATAAAATATTGATTTCTAATAATTAAAAAATTTGTTCGGATTTAGGAATATTTCCAATAAATATACTTTTAATTAATACTATACGTATTTATTTAAAAAAACAAAATTATTCTTGTCTAATCAATCCTTTTTGAGTTGAATTTAGATCTGGACATTCAACATAATGCTGTGTGATAAACAACAAATCAATCAATTAATTAATTTTAAATAAACAAAAATATCAATTTACAACCATAATGGAGTATTGTATATAAAATAAATAATAATAATAATTTGGTATATTATTATTATATTAAACATTATCTTAAAATATTTAACATTCTTATTAAATTTATTTATTGATACATCAATATTTTTCGGGTTTAGTATTACAATTAATTTTGTTTTCGATTATTTTATGTAACGTATAATAATGGGTTAAACTAAATTAGATATAGCTTTCTGAAAACTGCTACATTTTAGTTTTTATGCGTTGTATATCAAGTTTCATGCGATTGAATCAAGTTTCGATGTTTTCAATTATCATGATAAATTTATAGAAGAATAATGTCTAGACATTGGCATAAGCGACGAAAAAACAACAATCGTTTCTTCAAATTGGTTGTTATCTGCTATAGATACATTTTTGTGTGTGGTTTATAATGGTTACATAATAATTTATGGATGGATACTATTTTTGAAGTATGACGCACACACACAAAACAAAAAATTGAAGGTACCGCATAAACAAATTACACCAGCATAACCCATTTTGTATTCTTATTAATATGTAAAGGTTTCATATTTCATCTTGAATAAAATCATTTTCTTATTTATATTCATATCGTATATACATTATATATATATATATATATATATATATATATATATATATATATATATATATATATATATATATACGAGATACTTTAAAATTAAGGATACGAATATTTCAAACCCAACTTAATAAATTATTAGGCATTTTCTTTTAGAAACCAATTCGAAATGTTGGTATTTTTATCAATCATAATTCACATCATTCACACGTATTTCAATTTTGTTGAACGAAAATATTATCAGTAGAAGAAATTCAATGGCCTTAATACAAATTATGAAGGACAGTAAAATGTTTGGGTTGTATACCTCTTTATGTTCCTCTTTAACCGCATATCGCTGTACACGTTCAGTTAAATATAATCCATTTTCATTTTTTAAATATATTTTCCATTTTGTTTAGGTATATAATACAACATACACGTATATGTATGTATATGATATTATATTGTATATAGAAATGTGGGAAAAACAACCGATATAACCTCCTACAATCGCACACACATCCACACCATTTCTAGATGATTGATTATTCCATATAAATAAATAAAAGCATAAAAAATCTAAACAAGAAAATCATTTTACATACATAGTTCTTTTGCATATCGATATACATATAGTTTGTTTACAAAACGATTGGTATTTTATTGTTTATTGAACGAAGAATTGATGAATACTTCAACAACAACAAATATATATATATATATATATATATATATATATATATATATATATATATATATATATATATATATATATATATATATATATATATTTATATATATTATATTCACATCTAACAATATACATGTAGGTTAGTGTATATTTTTAAAATAATTCAATAAATTTTTTCTAAAACAGTTATCATGTAATTTAAAATTATACACTCGAAAGCTTGACACAGGTTTATATAACACAGTGTTTTCCGGGTTATGTTACTACCTCCTTCCAGATTGCGTTAAACCGAATAACAAATCAAAATTAAGTATACCCTAAAGCTTTTTCGTGATATTTATACACTTTAAGTTTATATAGATTCTTTTACCTTCGAATTATTTATTTTAAATACATATACAATAGGGTATAAGGTTACACATTATCGCGTGACCACTTATCAACGAAAAATAAAAATGAAAAATGATTACTAAAGTGAAAATCTATAGTACATTACTATATAGCTCATAACTATTGAAAATATGATGTGCCGATTTATACATTTACAGGTGGTCTCGAAAGATTAACCTCGTATAAGAAAACTTAGAAATAAAAAAAATATTATGAAATTGATTAATTGAATGAAGCTTATTTTGATTATTATTTTTTATGTAATTAATTGGTATTAAATTACAACAAAATTTCCTGGTTGGTTTTATGTGCTCCTAATATTTTTTTACCTGTTTCTTATTAAATTTGATAAATTAAACCCTTGAGGGGTGTGATGATGATAAGGTAAAAAATACGAACATATTTTGACTAATTGGTCGAAACGAAACTTTTTAATGCTTTCCTTAAAACCTATTCCATCATTAAACGAGGCTTTATGAAATTATTCAAAAAATAATTATTTACATGTACACGTTTATATATATTTAATGTAAAATAAAGTTTTTCAAAATTTAATAAATATTAAAAATTAATTATAACTTTCATGGTATAAATATAAAATTCATAAATTCAATTAAATATAACCACGCGAATTAATTATACAAAATAAAATATATATACTCGTACATATATAGCTTTTCGTAGTTGTAACTATTTATTTATTTATGCGATTAATATAACCTAGACATCAAATTCGTTATAGTTCTGCTATAATCACTAGACAATGTATGTACATACGTATAGATGTAGATAGACCAGGTAGCTAAATGTATGTACATATATATGAAATCGACATGTCTATATTTATATATATATAAATATGTTAACGAGAATAATAATAAATAATAAATTGTATAGTAGTAATAATAAAATTAATAATGAAAATTTAAATTAATATTTTTTGTTTAATTTCCAGTATATAGTTTATTCAACGTTGATGTATTTAAAGATTATAATAGTATAGACATACATTCTGTGAAATGACTACTAATGTATACTGTCTGTAATTTTTATCGGAATATCTAACTTTAAAGAGCTTTTAAAAATAATTTGTAGTTAGTTTTAAACATTAAACCAGGAGGTAGGAAAGATTCAAGTTAGGTTATAGGCTTTTAAGCCTGTGGCATTCAATATACTGTAAAAAGATACTAGATGAATTTTCCGATTAATATCACTCGTTAAGAAAGGTGAAAATGAAAACTTTTAATTTTTTATATCATACTCACTTAAATCTTTGATGGTTATGCAGGCAGAAACATTCATAATTTGCGTACTCTTCCAAAAAAAAGCAATTAAAGAGTGAAACTATTCATACTATTGACTATAATAACCACCGCCCAGGTGGCGCAGTGGTTAAAGCTGCGGCAGTTGGAGTGGGAAGTACCGGGTTCGAATCCCGATAGGGGCGGGATGGTAAAGGGATTTTTCACCATACGATTACGATCGGTGGTGTGAATGAACACATCTATGACCCCCTGTTGGAGTGCAGAATTCATGGGCCAACCCATCTTCCATGTCAGTACTATAGGCTGGCATGGAGCTATGCAATGTGCAGATGGTTCTACGAAAATCGGACCTATAGCCGTACGTCCTCGATTTGGCTTTAATGGCGTAAGGTAAGGACGTAAATAAGCGAACCACGAAAGAGTTGGAAGTGCCTCGAGCCCCAAAACAGATAGTAGAGATAAAAACAAATAAACAAAAAAAGACTATAATAACCAGTCGATTTCAAATGATTTATTATTTACTAATAAAAGTAATAACCACTTTCATCACAGCGCATCCTTAACAGATTCCAACCTGAAATTAATTCGTCTACTATTTGCTCATTTGAAGAATTGAGCGTATAATCAATCAATCTAATCATCTATTATACTAAGATAGAAAAACTTAATTTAAACAATAAAAAATTTGCATAAACCTATTGACACTCTAATTTTTTACCTCAGCCTTGTGACCTTCACCAGAATTTTCTTTAAAACCACCTCAAATAAAACTTTATATCAAAATTTGAAAATGTCATTCTTAATTGACCATTTAATTCACATTCTTTGAAAAATGTTAAAAGTCCGACCAGATTTATAAAATTTAAACTGTGAAACATAGTTTGTATCAGAGTTAAAATTTTATGAATTATTCTGTTCGAGCTTTTAACATTTTTTCCAATATAATATTATATATAAAATTTCATGTATTTAATGCGTATAATATTCAAATCCATCAAACCATAAACAAATGGTAATATATTCTGAATAACCATCATCGCGTTGTTATAATTCAGAGTGTGTGCTGCTACTCGTGTTTTTGCTTCACAGAATAAAATATCACATCATAAATAAACCAGAAACAAAAAATTATTCTATCTGTCATCAACATCCATCTAAATATAATTTTTTAGTTGAAATACAATATTTCAAAAAATATATAGAAATCTATTTTTTATTATTATGAATATATATTTGCATATATCTCTATATATACTCTCGTATTTGCTTGCCAAGGGTACAAGCTTTTCAGATCTACCTAACATTCTACGAGCTAAAAAAATCCCACCCGGTCACATAAAACACAAAACTATATAATTTATTGTATTTTATCGAACAAACTGTATATAAATATTAAATATAATATAATATAATAATAATACATACGGATATAAATACATAAAAACGGGTTGGGAAAGCTCACGAATTTACATTTAAATCTAATGACACAAGCAACAACAACAAAAAAAAATGTTGCATGATATTTTTCATGATCACGTCATTCAAAAAAATATCATTTTTTTATTCTGTCTTTAATTTTTATGAATTTTATATTCAATCTATATAGACACACACATAACTAGAATTGATAGACGGAAAATGCAATATGAACATGTAAATTAAATTATCTTTGTGCTTTTCATTTTACAACATTGTGTGCGGTTACATTTCAATTTGCTTGCGTTAAGTTGGAAGACAACATAAATTATTTTTGCTACTAAATTACAGTAATATGGCAACAATTTATAACATTTTGTTTAATTAGTTTATACTTGATGTTGTTTAGAAATTTTATACAAAATGTTGTACTCAATTATAAGGCGTATACTTGGGTATATATGCAATGTGTTTACGTTCGAAGTATACGTTTCAGTTCATGATTACTTTTGATATCTCAAATTGAGCTGGATAAGCCGATACAATTAATAATTTTTATATACTATCCATTATATACACCATTAAAGATCACAGTTTAATTAAGCTTTCGAATTCTCTGGCTAAATTTTCTTGCTCGAAATGCAACACAGATAGATTAGTAGCCCGTGCTAGGTACCATTAATCAGTTTGTTATAATTTACTGAATAAAACCAAACATTTACGAGCGTTCACTTTAAGGCTGACCTTTGCTTTACTCAGTTTAGGGTCAAAGGTGTTCCAGTTTATTGAAAAGCTTGACATTTATACACCTGGTGTATATGGTTTAAGGAATCACAGCAGTAACAATTTCAAACATAACACACATGTCGATGTGTTCAATCAGATATAAATATATGTAGTTGAATGTCGAGGTTTCTTTTCTCATGACCGCGATATTCTACTAAGAACAGTGATGGAAAAAATCATAGCCTATTTAATAAACAATATCATATCTTATCCTTAATGAAACATCTACTAATTACTTTGAAATTATAACCAAACGAATGCTCTAGCTTACATCAAAATTTTCTCAATTTTCCATTTTGCCAAGCTTCAATCGGAAAATATTATAGTTACGAAATTTATAACCCAATACTTTGATGATCTATATATAGCACCATACATATGTGCACATATATATCTCGTTTTATCCAATTTTATTTATATATAGAAGAAAACATGATTAATCTCTAAATTTGTGATATACACAGATTTCATACGTATGGGATTCATAAATTTCTTTTATAATTGTAAGATTATCCCCATTATCTTTCAACGAAACCCATATATGTATTACCTATATGTAACGCAACACAATGTTAACCCCAACAGCAATCAATTTCATTCTAAATAAATGTACATACATATTCAGAATATATATATTATACCATTACCAAACCAATTAGATTTTTAAATCCTTCAATTTATAGCTTTGTATAATGTCTTTATATGTTGTCACCATGTATGTGGTAGATATAGTTAGTGCTCTGTCGTTAGGTTGGTGCTTTTTTATACAAATGTACCTACTACTTTTTTTTATTTTTTAAAACTTATAATTTTGTAATTAAGGTTAATTTTAATATAAATACAAAATATATATTTACCTGGTATTATAGTGTCATTAAAATTATTATATTTATGTTTCATTTAATTCGAACTATAGCTGAAAGTTGAAACAAAACAAATAAATTTGATTTAATTTATTTGAAACAGTTTTGTTTTTCGATTCGGTTTGAATATACATATATAGTTACATACACATATTGTACACATATGCCCAGTTTGATTTAATGCAATTACTCTGTTTGGTCTGTTTTAATTGGGAATACCAATTAAATTGATTTTTACACTCCGTACTTGTCTAGATAGCCCAGGTATAGTTTAATTAATCCATTTACCACACAATCATACACACATACTCATACAATGGTATGAACGTGTTCATAAACTATATGTTTAAATCAATAAATAAATTTACCTTCAACTATAGTTTTCTATATAATATATTGTACATATATACTGTATACAATAAATATATATATGTATCTCAATATTTTACTGTGTGCACATATTTATTTTGGATAGTTTTTGTGTATACAGTTTTTCATGTCTTGTCTAAAAATAAAAAAAATCTATTTACATTCAATTAAAATTCTAAGTTCAATTGAATTTAAATGTATATCGCTATATTGACATATATATTATATATGAACATCGTATTTGCTTATCTATGCTTTGTGTGCCAACAAAAACTTACTAGGAAAACTGAACAAGGCATCCGTAGTATGAAAACTAGGTCAACACTTGAAAATATTATGCACAATGATCTACTCTCGTTTGCCAAAATATTGTGAAGCTTTCCAGTAGTCAAATGAAAAATTCATCAATCTAAGAGATTGATACAAAACTACGAAACAAAGATCATAAGGATTAAGGATGTAAATCACACAAACAAATAACCGCAATAACCTCTTGAAAGTCATTATCTAACTTCTTACGTATATTAATTAGGTTATAGCAAGAACGATTCATTCATCTAAGGAATTAAGTTTGTTATATTTATTAGAATATGTTAGTTGTGATTAGACTATGATTTAATTTTATAAATGTCCCTTTCTTATAGAACAAAGAGTATATAGTGCACTTTATTATCAAATTGCAAAATGAAATCAAGAACAAAATAAATCGATTTCGTTAACTAACACAACGAGTAATATTCAAACTATAATTAAATTAAATCTCATCTGCAATGTATTAGCTATCAGAGTATTATCTGCAATCTATTATAATCTATATAATGATAGTAGTCGCATTAAAAAGTAACCCTCTCATATTCTTTCTACTACCTATTAATATCCATAGCGCTACAGTAAAACTTCAATACTACAGAAAAATAACATAAATTTGATTTAAATTCTCATGGAAGGGTTTTAATTACGAAAGCATTATTGTATGTCTTGACAGAACCAAAAACAAAATATAAAACAAAATGAAATAAATGAAATCATCGAGAGGAGAGAAATGCATGTCTACAATCGAAAACGGTAATGTGTCAGTGAGTAACAAAAAAATAATACAAATACAAATAAAAATATATAAGAACAAAAATATAATTATATAACCTCACCTGCAATTTCACATTTTAAACCAATTTATTCACTAAATATTTAATTTAAAAAGTATCTTTTATTATTTATTTTATTTAATTTAACACTACTATTAAAATAAGAAATAAGTTCATATAAAATGAACACAAATTTAAAATAAACAAACACTGCGGAAAAAACACGTCCGCTGCATTGTATAACGATCAACACTGTACCCGTTTTGTGAGAATGAGAACTAACATTGAAAAAAATTTACATTTCTATGTGTAGTGCAGTAAAAAGTGCACACCACAGAGACAAATGAACGTCACCTCACACTCTCACAGGGATTAAATCTTTTTTATATTAAACAATATAAGGAAGTTGCAACAAGTAATTTTGAGGTTGAAATTAAATTAAGCAACATACAATTCTATCATTATAGTATCGCGAGAGGAACCAGTTACACTTTAACTCAAAACTCCTAGTTAAAGTATTCTGGAGTACATTTTACTAACTTTATTTTCTTTAACATAATAACTTGAATGACAAAACCATTATTCTATACAATCAATTAATTTTCAGACAAACCGATTTACAAAATAATCAAAACTTTATTTAAAATCATAACAGTGCAATAAATTGCACAATCATGAAAAAATCAATGAGGATTCAATTAAAGTTGGTAAAACACTAATTGGATCTCTTCAATCTATATAGATAAAATTTAGATTTAAACTTGACTAAATTTAAGATTAGTATTTGACTATAATATACCAAAAAACTATAGACTATATCAGTTAAATGTTGTTCGAACACCGATCTAGTTCGATAAAAAAATGTATTCTTCTATACGATTATAGCCTGTAGTATTTAAGCAATTTTAAACGTATAACCATTACCATTCCAACACCGTTCAAGAATATTCAATCCACCTTATACATTTTTAATTTTTTAGTAACTCTGCCAACTCATTATTTTGTACAATTTAATTTGTTTTAATTACTAACGAAAAACCAATTAATATACGAAGAAAATTAAACTTAAAAAAATATTTAACATTTCCTGGAACTTGATTTTCCTATTTTCAATGTTTAATTACTTATTTCCTTGAGATAAAAACAAAAAAATAAAATAAAATCCTTCTGTTTTTGTACAATTTTAACGCTCATCAACATGAAAAATAAATGGGAAAAAGCACAAATAAAAAAAACGGAATCAGAAATGAAACAAAGTAAATAAACAAAAAATTGAAAATAAAAACGAAAATCCAATTTTATTATTTTTTTTTGTTTCATTTTCCCAACCTACAACGTATCCAAAATGGTATAAAACGACAGAAAATTTGATTTGATTTTCTTTTTATTTTTATAAATTGCAAGAAGCTTGATACAGCACGGAGAGTGTATTATTTACAAAAAATTAAAATCTGAATCAATAACTGATTGAAGTTTTTTTTATAATTAAATATTTTTGTTTTTCATTTTAACGATATAAAACTTTTAATTAATAACATAACATTTTTGTTTTTAAATTTTAAAATTAGTACAAATTTAAAATTTTAAATTTGGAAAACTGGGAAAATATAAGTTTAATTGATTCTGCGTAAAAGAGAAAAACCTGATTTATTGGAAAAAACTGCGCCCATCCCATAAATTATTTTTTTACTTGGTATATTTATATTTATGTATATTTAAATATATCATATATATATATATATATATATATATATATATATATATATATATATATATATATATATATATATATATAATTTTTTGTATATACTATATGTAATCGGGCGTGAACTAGTTAGTGTAGGTAAAACTGATAATTATACATAAATACGTCTCTAATTGTGATGAAAATTTCAGGTAAGGTATGTAAATCTAAATTTATACATCATAAATATGTTGTACTTGAACATTTGAAAGATAAAAATGTATCTTGTCATCATGATTGATTTTTATCTCTTTAGTTTATATACCAACATGCAAGTCTTAACATTATCCCCAGTATTTTAAAAACATTCATCATACACGATTAACAACATCATCATAAACAACCGAATATGAATTTATGTGTATAATATACATATATAATATATAGAATATATTTTCCCTCCATTTAGAATGACGACTACAAAAATAAAATGGCTCTCGAAATGGGGATGATGGGCTACCAAAAGTACTTTTCGGGATCATTTATTTAATTTGAAAAAATGAGTTGTTAAAATAGAAACGACGTAACGACGATGAATTGATGATGTGTTTCTTTTTAGATAGATACAATTATCCTAGATCTACGTATCGTCGTATCTCTCGAAACTTAATTTAATGGAAATTTACTATGAGATTAGTAATGTTTAAGGTACAAATGTTATGAACAATTTAATATAGAATGTAATGATTCTCAACAATGTTAAAGCTGTTTTGAAGATTCATAACATTTGTTATACGACGATTGTAATTAAGGTTTTTTGTACCCGATAGTTTATTATTTTATACCATATTAATTATTTGTATATATCATATATAATCAATATCCAATAAATAAGTAAAACATCAAACAACAACACATTACACAATGTACTGGTATATATGGAAGTACTAGTAAGGCGAAATTACCAAGGTACCACTTAAGGAGATGGAATTTTTCATAACCAAAAAATGTTATTCAGACTGGATATAATAGATTCAGTGTAGCTATCTTAAGCTGGAAGATACCAATATAATTTTCCTTAAATCAGTTTGAGCTTTCAATAGATATGACTGATTAATGATTTCTTCCATATCCTTCTCTATTTCTTATATACTTGTATAATAAGAACGCTATACTTTAGGAATATTTCTATATGAATACAGATTGCTCGTTGAAGCTTTTATTTTCGTTTTGACCTCGATAGTTAGTGTGAAAGTAATTTAAAGTGTTTAGGGTTAAGGGTGGTTTAACTATATACATTACAAATACATGACAAATTTGTCACCAGGTCAACCCCTAAATATAAAATCAAATATATATATATAAATATATATAATATATATTATTATATGGCAAATGTGTTTGAAAAACCACACTACATATAGATGTGATAATTAAAATAATTTTGAAAAAATCACATATCTGATTTTATTATATCACAAACGACACTCCTCTCTTGTTCACCATATGTGTAATAATATAATATGTTATATTACCAAAAGATGACAATATGTCAAAAATCTCATAAATAATATATATTTTGATGATTTCTAAAAACCACCATGCATGATGAGATGATGTGTAGATATTGTATATACATACATACATATGTATATAATATACAGAGTAAAATTAGAAATTTATCTGTTTTATGGTTTGATTATAAGAAATTCACATGTTTTTGATTGATTTGTGTGTTCAAATGAAGACAAAACCAAAACCTCCCCAAAAATTAAACTTATCTGGTTTGGATAAATTGTTTATGGTTTTATTAAAGATTTTGCCAAATTTAATTAGAATAATAATAAAGTTGAATTTCTATGTTGAAAGTTGAAAAAGAAAACAAAACATTTGCTATTTAAAGATCATTAGGTTTGTTTAGCAATAATTATTATAATTCGATTATTTCCAGATCATTGTTCTTACACACCACGAACTTTTACAGAGAAATTCCAATATTTCATTAAAATTTATAGATTTTTCCGACACGTATGTCGACAAAAACAAAATAGAATCCCATATTTTCCAATCATGATTCAATATTTTACTTGTATATGGAGCAGCACACATTATCATTTACCATTTGATAACAAGAGACGTGGATATAATTTTTTTTTATTTGTGAAGTGAAATATTCTTACAGTGAATATCACATATTATAACTTCATCAATATTATTTTTTTATTTTTACTTTAACTTAACTTCTTTCAAAATCAGTACATTTATAATATATATGGTATATATACGAGTACGTACATGTACATAAAGAAAATGTATGAGAAAACTTTAGAAATAAAATAACCAGAAAAAGCTGAAATCTAATATAAATTCTAAATCTAATACTACAACATCACAGAGAGTACGAGGAACGATACCATCGAATACACGTAAAAAAAATATATTTTTTTTTTATGAATAAATTCATTCAATTTCTGTTTGAAGTAACACATAAATAGAACATTAGAATATCTATGTAGACTATATACACAGGAGCGTAAACATAAATATACATAAATAAAAGAATGGTACATTGAATATGAAAATCAAATTACTGTAACTCATTTTAGTTGGATGTTTTCATTATATACATATATATGTACGAGCAAGTATCTAGCTCAAACAAGATACATCAATATATTAAATCAAACAGAAACTAATATCGAAAATTAAACTGATGTGTATCGTCGTCAAAAAAACGTTGTACACAAAAAACTAGTCCAAATAGCTGAAACTAATATCGAAAATTAAACTGATGTGTATCGTCGTCAAAAAAACGTTGTACACAAAAAACTAGTCCAAATAGTTATAAATTAATCATTTTAATGAAGTCGTGACTATACCTCATAACCTATAAAAAGTGCATAATAATGCTTCGTATTTTTCGAATGTAGAGCTATTAAGCTTTTACCTGCTTTTACGTCAAAATCGAAACTGTTAAATCTAACATTTAAATTATACCATGTTATTAGAATGTGACTTATTATTCGGAACATTGTGTTACTATTTGTAATAAATAAGAAACGAGTTTAGTTATACGTGTATCGATATTCTGCATCCACCAATAGATCTTCGGCGGGTATAGAAGTAATCTTGACATAGCTAAACATATAAAAATATTCAAAAATTGGAATTAACAAAATAGTCAGCTACAATCGTTATTAATATAGCCACAAGCCATAAAAAATTCAATTTAATCTTCCTTGTGGTGTAAATATTGGTCATTTCACTGAATTGTTTCCAAACACAATATTTCTTTCGTCAATTCCGAAAAAAACCATTCCATTCAATATCGTGATTGAAATCTTAATTTTATAAAATCTAATTAAAAATTCTATCAACATACAGATACAAAAACAATATAATCGTTTAACAGTAATTGCTTCCTGTTTAAAATAAAATATAAGGTTTTAGAATTTTCTTCTTATACTCGAACATACAGAAAACATATACATATATCGTATATACATTGTATTCAAAGGAAAATCAATTAATCTCAATAAAAATCTTATTGATTTTTTTTCAACACTTATTTATTGTGTATTACAACGAACAATTTTATTTTATTTGTAACAAAAAGTGAAAAATTGCCTGGTAAAAATAATTGAGAAAAGTACGCGCGAAAAATCTAAAGAATCTTGTTGTTGTGTATTTTTTAAGGGCTTTGCACTTGAGTAATTTGTTTGGTTTAATGTTTTGTGCTTGAAATTTTTGTTCCATCTTTTCAGAAAAAAAAAGGAACTTAATACATTGTGCGTGTATGTATTTCATCGGTAATGGCGTACAATTTATATTTTCAATGGTGATGTATTATACACGCGTATTTAGATAATTGTGTTAATCTTTTTGGGGACACAATTTTTTTTAAGTATATACGTACATCTTAATTGAAATGTATCTATAGAGACGACGTAAATTCATTGAGACAAATATTTATATAGAAAAATAGAAAATGGTTAATTGAAATATGGAGAGGACTTCAAAATATTTACATGAATGACCATCATATATACCATATATAGACAAGTACATAGATATATTGACAACACAAAGGAATACAACTTTGTGTATAATCAAAAACAAATATATAATTTTAAATCAAAATGATTTCAATATCGATATATATAGTTACTAAATTGTTAACGTCCAATTAAACAATCGATTTTTTTGCTGACTATTAAATGTTAATGGAAAACCTATCAGTTCGTTTGAATACATATATATATTTTAGTGACAACATAAACAAATGTAATCCAGTATCATAAAGCGTATGACAAACGAACAATGTTAAAGTAGTATATCACCTTAGGTAGTTAAAATCAAGTGGTGAATTGTAGAGACTAAAATTTATTATCAGGTACATATATTTTATTGTTATATCATTTTGTTTTATATACCTGAGGCATCATTAAATTATGGAATTGGGCATTAATATATACATAGTTAAAATCTTATTTATATATCAAAATTTGATTCTATATACTATATATAGCATCATTATTCGTATCGATCGGGATTACGATCGATTTTTATTTTTTATCAATTGTCATAATTTTTTACGTCGAACGCGAAACCAGTAACCAGTTTAACGAATATAAATTTCATACTCAAATCATAAGATAAAAGTACAAAAATGAACATATATCTAGATATTGACAATCATGAACCAAACATATAAAGAATGAATTGTTAAAATAATAAAATAAAAAAAGTTTATTGCCAATATTCACGATATGATGTTACGTTTTACATAATAAAAATATATTTTTCATTTTATTTTCTAATAAAAATGTATAAAATATATAAAAAAAAAAAAAAAGAATCTGTCACGGATGGTTGAATGAATGAATGAAGTAACGAATGTTTAAATATAACATCGCAAATATATACGTATAAAAGAGCTTTGTATTCAGTTAGAACATAACATGTATATACGATGTGAAATATTTCAAAATTGTGAGTTAATTTAAAATTGCACCTGACTATACGAGTATCATAAAACAATGAACTGCTTTTCGGGTACCCACCGACAATGTTTCAATCTTGATTAAGTTCGATTCGAATATTTGTTACTGTGTTGCTGGTCTCTAAACTAACACCTTAACAAAATTTCATCTTTTATTAAACGATTTGCACACAAAGATACACTATTTTGTGCATATCTAACCACAAAATATAAAATGTTTTCCGTTTGCAACAGTACACGGAAATTTTCGTACAGAGACATCTATATTCGAATCCAATAAAATTAAGTGGTAGGCTTTTTTGTCATATTTTTAAAATATCTAACTCGGTAAAAGTGTACCAATATGTTGGATCAATATAACCTTTTTTTGGTATAGACCCATTTAAATAGTTTTCTTAATAAATCAAAATCGTATGTGAATACCCTACTTTTAAAACAAATTTGTTTGCAAAAAAAATTAAGCTTTTGGCGATGTATAATAAACAATTTTAAATCCAAAGTAATTATGGTGATGATTTTAATTTAAAGTAAAAATGAGCTTCTCACTTTTCCTTTAATTATTTCAACATTAATACTTCTGATTTATGCCTAACAAGAGTTTTAAAATAGATAATCACCCATACAAATTAATAAACTTTAAAAAGCACGATGAAATAAACTACTTAATTTTCAATTAAGGTTGGTAAATTGATTCATTTCATTTCAATTCAAAACGGAATTTTTGTTATTTTTTTTCGAAAACAATTCAACAAAAAGCTGAACTTCAAAAAAAAAATAATAATAATAAATTCTAAATGAAAAGGAAAACAATTTTCTCACATTCTTATTAAAGTTTTTCATTTTCCCAACAACAACAAAAGGCTGTGTTCGTTGAAATTGTATAGAGAAAATAAATAGAAGCAATAACACTAATGATAATTTAGACATTGCGTGCTAAAAAGACGGTTGTTGTTTAGTTTCGTTTCTTTATGTATTTGGAAACTAATTTATGGTATAAGAAAAATTTAAGAAAAAGACAATTAAAAGAACGCTTTTCAACTGTATACATATACATATATATAAAGTACGTATATAGAATAAATAAAAAATATTAGATAAGTTTAAAATGTATGTAGAGTTTGATATTCGTGAAGTTTATATTGAGATTAATGATTGAGATGTGATAACGAACGATGACAATGCAAATCGTTATTTACCCTATATGTGTACACATATAATATACTCGTATGTGTTTCGTTCATTCAATTAATACTATTTGGTTTTGTTTCTAATTTAATAAATACTTAACATTCAACACAAAACACTTTGCTCGCACATAATCATCATATGGAAATTTTTCTTCTTATTTATTTTCCCTTTTTTAATTCACATATTTTTATTAAGTTCACTAAAGCACAAAAACAAATACGAAGCTTTTTAAAAATAAAATAAAATTCTTCTAATGTCTAATGTTTCAATTTCAGAATTTTAATTTTAATTTTTTTTTTTTATTTAACTTGGTATGTTGTACAATATTTATACTTCGTTGCCATGATTTGAACGCGTTTCAAAAATGATACAGAGAAATAGTCATTCTTATTGAAATGTCTAATGATATCATTTAGTTATATACACACGTAATACTGTCTTATATATATATATATATATATATATATATATATATATATATATATATATATATATATATATATATATATATATATATATATATATATATAAAGTGTTATTGTAATATAGTAGTAATAGAGATTCTTTAAGTTTTTTTTGAAGAAGAATAAAATAACATTAAAAAAGGTGTTACATGACTAATAAAGTAATCATCTTGTTTAATATTCTGTTGAATTGGAGACAAAACGAAATAAAATGCGTACAAAATATACACAAAAAACCATTTGACATTATTTTCGTCTTTAGGCTTATTTGAGCTTCATGTTTGCGTATATAAACACGCACGTATTCTTGTATGAGGGACCCATTTAGAGGGTGGCTTAATCGGTACATTTGTGATATTAATATTTGATAACAGACGTACTGTGTATATATGGATATAGCGAAATGGTATCATTGTTTCCATATAATTGTTGTTTTTTATTATACCAAAATGTTCTTAGTTTGTTAGTATAACAAACACACACACTTTTATGTATGTTTATAAATGGAGGGTATATGTACAACTCAGACACTATATACACATTAAAAACTGAAAGCTCAACAAATTTAATTTTATTTTTCAAATTGGTAATTACATTTGTGTCGCGTAATTTTTTTGTTTAGATTTTATAATGTAAAATGGCGGGGTGAAAATATATATTCTAGATTTTGCGATAAAATACGTACTATCCATGTTATGTTCTATAAAAATTTAGTTTTATCTGCAATAAGTCTGAATGTTAATTGAATTGTCACAGTTCACATAAAATCCATATATGTACACATATAGTTGTGAATAATATTTAAATTTTCGATAATCTTAGATATTATACGCCGTCATCACGAGCATGCATATATATACACACATTTATATATATATATACGACGTACACACAATAAATATAAAAATATGTATGGAACTTTTACCGAACTACTAGCAGAAACGAACACAACACTAGAAAATGGATTATCTTTTATGTTTTTAGATTTCAAAAGGAATATATTCTAGTTTTTTTTTATAGTTCTTCCCATTAAAATTTATATACAAAAACGAAACGAAAAATATTCATATTTTCTTCATTCTTGTTATTGTAATATTTTTCTACTTTAACTGAGCTTTCTCATGAATATGAAAATGTATATATATATTCGTACATGTGAAGGAAAATAAGAGGATATACATGAAAAAAATTATTGTAATAAAAAGTTTTACTTTCACCCGAATTCCAAACATTTTCTATTTCATTATAATTCTGTCAAACTAGAGAAAAGATACTTTTCTACAACTAAACTTTATTTTTTGTTTTTTAATGATATTTTTGAACTTTAGTTTAGAATATTTTGAAGCAGATTTTTTTACAAAGTTTAGTCGTGAATTATGTACATATTATGTATTGCGTACATTTCCGAAACAATTTCTATTTAGTTTTTTTTTTATACCAAAGATACTTAAAAATATTGAAAATGTCACGAGGATTACCTAAATTTTAAATAAAACAATTTTTTATTACGTTTTCATGATATACATATAACTGATCCTACACAACACAATTTGACAGTAACAAATTACCAACTGTGTTTTGAAATTGATTTTATTTTTAAATTTTCACAATACCACAAAACCAGAGAAATTGCACACACACACAAAAAAATAAAAATTTTATTATTAAAATCCAAGAAATATAAAAATCTGGGACTAAACGAAATGAATATAAAAATTTAAATATAAAAAATGCTGTAACCAAATTAATTATAATTCATATCACCTGTGTTGATGATAATTTTGATGATTATTATTATTGTGATGAAAGTAGATTTCCATAATAATAAGGGAACAAAAATATGTAAAATGGGATTTTTTTTTATTTTGACTTAATCTTCATTTCGTTTACTTGTTTAAGTTTAATAAAAATAAAAAAATATGTATTTTATTAAAAAAAATAAACAACCATTCCCATTTGTTAGTTTAAGAAACATAATTTTTATGTTCCATATATATACATTCATTAACAATATTTTTAAGGTAGATACGACTTCCTAACCAACAATAAAAAGATCGCCAATGGCTAGAATTTGAAAATAATTTTTTATAACTTTATTGGATTAGTAAATACTTCACGTAAAGTTTTAGCAATTATGTATTAAGCTATATTTATACTCTATTTGTTCATCCTCAATTTACCAAAACAATTTTTTCCGGTCAAGTTAAAAAATTAAATCTATTTTCTATAAAGTGTATCTGTATCATACATAGCAAGGTTATCACCAAACTATTGTCTTGAGTATTAAACGAGCTAAGATACTACATCCTTAAATCTGTAGAATTTTTAAGAGAAATTAGATATAAGATGTTTGGTTAAATGTTCCTCCTGAAAAGTGACACTACTCACCTTTCGATCAACTTTTTGCTAAATAGGCCATGATCTCTTCTTGTTATATTCCTCAAGAATAACGCTGTTACAAAGTATTTTTCGAGCTTAAAAGAGTCCAAGTAAAAATCCTTGTTAAGCGTCTTGTGTCATATAACTGTAAGGACATAAAGCTTCTTCCCATATAACAATTCTTAATCTGCCTTTTAAATTCGCCTCCTACAGAAAAAACTAGTTACCATAACGACATAATTAGTAATTAAAAACACATTTCGAAGCTTTATAAACTATATGTTCCTGATTCTAACTGATCAATTTAATTTTTTTACACAACAATGTCTTGATGCAGTAGCAATTATAAATGTGATTTAGTTAAGACAAAACATTGTAAACAGTTTCAGGAATAAATAATTAACGTAGTGTGGTTCATGGTAGATGTAATGTTTATCGAATTATACGAGAAAGAACCAACTAGATATTCACCGATAAAGAATAGAATTTTACAAGTTTTATAAAATGAAATAAGACCACGGAAAAGCCAGTGAAAAAAATAAAACGTTTTTATTCGTTTGTTTTTTTTGCTTCTTTCCGTGTATTTTTGAGTTTTATTTTCTAATTCGGCTAAAAAATTAAAAGGAAATGCTGACTTTATAGAAATCATAAAGAAAAACGAAAGTTTTATTATTCTTATTTATCCAATTTTCTTCTGTTCCGTTTTGTCTGTTTAAGTAACGGCGAAAAATATAAGCTTAATATTTAAACAGTTGTATTTAGGGAAAAAAACATTAAACGGGCAAAGACTTAGTATTGAAGAAATAAAAATGAAAATATAATGAAAACAAAAAAGCTTTTATGAAAATTATTTGCTATTTTTGTTCAATTATAGAAGATACAAGAAAAAAAATTAAATTATGATTCTTTAAATTCGGTTGAACAATTTTTTGTATTTGATATTTAAAATTAACATTCGTTATTGTTTTTGTTACAAAAATATTAAATATTGTCAGACTATTAACATTAACCGTAAACTTCGAAATTACTAGAACAGATATTATTGTTATATATTGTATATAAAATCAACTGGGTTTCTGTATACTGTATATAATACAAAAGCACCACACAATACAAAAAAAGTTTTTATTGTTTATTTTAATAAAACTGTTTTATTTTGTCAGGATGCACTTTTGTATTTATTCTTTTATATATATTTTATATTATTATTTATATTTTAGTTGCTCAATCTATTTTTTTTCAGTGCGAGTCATATTGTATTTATACTGTACGAGCTTTTAAACTCAACAATATAAACACAAATACAGAGGAAGTTTGATAAATTTATATTGATTTGAAATTTTAAAATTATGTTTTTTAAAAAAGCATAATATTGACATTTATAAATATATATATATATATATATATATATATATATATATATATATATATATATATATATATATATATATATATATAATGTTTATGCATAGAAATGATTTGACCGTTTCACCTATACTATTACAAACGACATCATCTATTTTTTGTAAAAGGATAGATATGTAGTATTTAGTTAGTTGTGATAACATAAAACTTGTTTTTATGCTAAACTATTTTAAAAATATTTTCACATTTTATCTCTGATTGTTAAATTTTTTATCTTCATGTACCAAAAAATCGAAATAGAAAAGGTTATTTCGTATCTAACATTACACAATGGTATTCATAGATGAGGAAAATGTAGCACACATATACAAAAAAATAAATTATTGTAATAATATCCAACCTGTCACATGCGATTTGAAAAAGGTTTTAATTTTTTACCTCGTCTTTTTTTTGGATAACATACAAACTTGATACAATAAATGATAATACAACTGACACATATTTTTCGTTTTTGTAAAGCTTTCACTTACGTTTTTGTCCATAATTTTGTGAATTTAGTTCTCAAATCTGAAATGAAAGCTTGAGTTAGTTATACTTGTATAATTAATAAGATTTAAAAAATATTTTAAAAACTTCAGTCAGACACGAATCTAGTTTAATTGAGAAAAATCCAGAAATCAATTTGATTAACAAAATCCGAACGAGTAACAACTTTTGTATTATTCCATCAAGCATAACAATCTTAAAAATAAAAATATTTCATCTCATCCCTATGTCTGTTATAGATATAAGAAGAACAAATGCTATCTCCATGCTATACACCACCTAATTCCCAATTCATTAATTAACAATTTTATTATGGTTTCTCATTTTCCCATTAATTTTTCTTATTTTAAATTTTCTTTGATTGTACTTTAAACGAAACATCGTATACACAACAAAAAGAAAGATGCTCTCTGTTCGTAAATTAAAACTAAATGAAACAAAACAAAAAAAAATCAACTCAAAAGCTTTTTGAGAAAATTTGAAGGAGAGTGAAATTGCTTAAAGCTTTTTTCAACACACACACACACACACTTACACTCGTATATAGATAATGCGTTGTTAATTTAAAATGAGGATATATGTATGTAAATTGTTGATTAAAGCACTATCACTAAAACCAAATACTAACCCCTATAATTTATGTATTTATGATCTAATCATATTGCTGCCCGATTCAATTATTTATGATCAATACATCGCATCCAACCAATATAATTTATTTATAATTTTTATTAATCAATTTCATGTATCTTATCACACTAATGTTGTACCAGTAATATCCATGTTATACCTCAGTTTACTGTCAACAGCGTTTAATAATATAAATAACAGCAACAATAACAAAAAATTGATAGTACCAGATAATAAATATTTGTGTACAGATTGGGTTAAATAAAATAATAATTTTTTGATGAACATGAAAATAAATATAGAGAAGTAGAATTGGAAAATGAACTTTTGGTATGCGGAGCCCCGTATACAACATATACAAATATACACATGCTCTATATATGTACATATATATAACAAATATGAAAGGTAGAGATAAAACAAAATTGAAGCTTTTGTTTTGGAAATAAGCAATTTTTATTCATAATAAATTTTGTTTAAACAAATTACACATTCTGTGCGTGTTAAAGTTTCTGGCTAAATTCTAATTTGGTTTGTTTAGATTTATGACAATACGTATATGTAGTATATGTATAAAATACAACAACACCATTATGAAAAATTCCAAAATAAAAACTGAATTTTTTTTAATCACTTGAGGATATGTACATACAAAAAAGGGATAAACATTTTTTTTAATCAAAAAATATAAAGTAAATAACCATTTTTTGTCTGTCTGTTGAAATTTATTATATACTGTGGTTTGGGCATTTTGTTTTTGTTTTAGGTCAAACAAATAGATAATGTATATACATAAATTTTGGGTTGAAAATGATGAATTGATCACATATATTTTATATTTTTCAAATTTTTCAAAAAAAAAAATACTTTTTACTGTAGACAAATATATGCAGACCGGGAAACAGTAATACATAAATATATGTATAACAAAATCACCATAATCTGTAATAATAACATAATTTTTGATATTAATTGTTCTTGATACGGGTATACATACAGTCATGCCAAAGTTGTTGAACAGCGTACAAATAAATAAAGATATAATTTGGTTTTGTAAAAACACTTAAACGTAAAAGCTTTCATCGATCAAACTATGAGCTACTTGATTGTTTTCAATTTTATAGGACGTAAAATAATTTTGCATAAACTGAAATAATAATTTACCCTTTTTTTGTTCATTCTAATTTAAATATCAATTTACCTAATCGATCAACCTCAATCTATCATAACATTATTTTTTTAATAATAATACAATTTTCTTTCTTCTCCTTGTGCACATGAATGAGAAGGAGAACGGTAGAAGCTTATCCAAAAAATTTTCAATTTATATTATACATATAAAATAGAAGAAAAATGGTTTCTCAAAATCAAGGAAGCATAACAGAAGCATAACTTATATCAAATTTCAAATGATCTATACTATATACTTATATACATAACAGAAAAACCAAACCCACACACCCACCATTTACTGTGAGTTTTTTACGTTTTTTGTGTTGTCCTAATTACATAATAATTTGTCGCTGAATAAGAGCAGCAGCACAAAAAATGAAATTATTTTATTAAGGGAATGTTATTGATTGGGAAGGAAAATTCTAATTTTTCTGAAATAGCTGGGGGGTTGGCCAGTATGTAATTAATTAAGTTTATTATGAAATAATATTTTTTTTTGTTCTTTTATTATTCACTTTTCTTGAACAAAGGTTGGAATATGAGAAGGTCAATAAATTTAATTTTCCAATTAGTTCAAAGAAGAAACAAAGTATTCTGCAAATATATTTTTTTAAGGAGATACAATATTATGGTAATATAAATTGTTCTTGGATGGATATTATTATTATTATTCTTATATGGAATGTAAAAATAAACGTGAGTTTTGATAAGAAAAAATAAATATTATTTTTAATGTAGGAGTTATCAAAGATCACAGGGCACGTTCGATTTTAAAATAAGAATAGAATATTTTTAATGATAAAAGTGGTACATACTGAAAATTCTTTTATTCAAATATAAAGTCAAACCAGTACATTATTAATAATTGTATATGTCTTATCAGCGAATCGAGCAACACAGTGCAGAAACAGTGCGGAAACTACCTTTTCGATCATATTGTATTGTTGCCATACCAAAGTATTGCATGATGGGTTGGTGTGCTACACATATTTCTGTCTTACATTTTCGGTTGAAGAAATTCAACTTGATTCAGGATGAATTTCAGATGAACGAATCTACTCGTATTACACGAAACAAAAAGTTTAAAAGTCACACCATAGAAACATATCTTAAAAGACATTACCATCGTGATACTAGTACATACATATATGATATGTACATATACATAGACTATACATAGTTCATTTTTACGAAATACAACCATTTTTTCTATAATCAAAGTATTATACAAACGCTGCACAACAAAAGCTTCTTACCAAGAAAACACGTAAAGAAGAAGGAACAAATTAATTCGGTCACTGATTTTTTTGATTTGTTAGAAATTTTGCTCTAGCATTTTGTTTTTTGCTTCATTTTCAAGTTGTTTTTTTTCTCAATTTTTCATTTTTTCCACTTTGTGAAAATTACAAAGAATTAGAAATTGAAATTAATGAAAAAGGTAAGCAGAAGCTCTCATTGTAACGTATATACGATAAAACAAAAAATACCGAACCAAAAAGCTTTTTTCTTCATTCGTTCTATACAATCTAACATCAAGTAATAGCTTTTCATAAGTAATTATGCCATTTAAAATGGAGTAAGATTGATACGATGTCTCAATGGATTGAATGTGGTGTATACATATATAAATAAAATAACTAATGTTATAAACAAACAAAAAAAATCAAAACAAAAATTTATGATTTATTATTTATGTAACACAAATATTTTCCACCTCATTTTGTACATACATACATACGCAACACGTATTTGTACGTTTGTACCAAAAATAAAAACATTCCCGACACAAATATATAAGTATCGACCGATTTTTTTCGTGCATATGCTCATAGGAACGTACATAATCGGGCAATAAAAATGTACATAGGTACGTCTATTGTTAATATTTATAATATTGATTGGAGAATACTTTGATATTCACACAGCTTGGCTTCCGCTCAAATGTGTGTATGTGTGTTTGTTAGGTTTTGAAAAATGTTTCGTCATTAATCATGATTAATAAAAATTATAATTTTTTCATAGTTTAATTCTTTATGCTAATAAAACATTAATTGAATTTAAAACTTGACTATTTAGGTATGAGAAAATCAATTTTTTGTGTGATTTGTTAATTTGATTAATTGATGGAAGCTTTTTTTTATTGAGTTTAACGAACATATTTTATGAGTAAAACCTAATTTATTAGCGGAAGGAGGTTCGAAAAGGGAAAGTGTGGTTAAAGTTTATTTGGTACTTAATTTTACCAAATTATAAAACTAATTTATTTTGAAGCTTATCACTTAAGCTCGATTTTTATGTATCTATATCGTAAATCATACCATGTTTATAAATTTTATATTATATTTATAAAGACACATATGTATATATATATATATATATATATATATATATATATATATATATATATATATATATATATATATATATATATATATATATATATATATATATATATATATAAATTATGGATTGTAATAAAATTATGTTTTTAAGATGAAAATGAAATTCTTAAATAATTTTTTTCGGTATTTTGCTATTTCAACATAAAAACATAAAACTGAAAAAAGCATATAATTTCGTTCGGTTTTTGGTAATATTGCTTCAGAATGGTTCTGTTGATCGATTTCCTTTTTTGTTGTTTTTTTGCTGATTATGTCGAAAAAATAAAACATAAGCTTAAAGTTATAAAAAAAATGAACATTTTCTGGTCAATTAAATAATTGGTATTTTTATTGCTTTATTTTCGCCCTTTCTATGCTCTAAGAAATATATGCCATACATATATATACATTTAGCATTATGAGGATTATTGATTAAATTTGTGTATTAAGATTTTGAAGCAGAAGCAACAATTTTGTAGAGTATTATATGTCCATATAAAAAAATTATCAGATGATTTTGATATATATATATATATATATATATATATATATATATATATATATATATATATATATATATATATATATATATATATATATATAAATATGTTTGCCCCGCGAATTAAATATTATTTTAGCATTAAAATTTATTGGTCAGATGCATAAATACATTAATTATTTTAAATTTTCAGCATAAAAGTGAAATAAATTATGTACAAATAAAAAGTGAATTGTATAAATAAAAGGATAAAATAATTCAAATGCCTCAAAAATTTTGGTTTATTTTAGAATTCCTACGCTTTACCGTATTCGTCGTATACCCTAAGCAAAACTGTTTTCATTTTTCTTTTGATTTGATGAAAAACTAAAACAAACATTAGTATGAAAATATGTTTTTTTACTTTATTTGTCAAAAATGAAAATCGAATAAAGTAAGGAAATAATTTTTGAAATTTTCTTTCTACAAAAATTTCCATACACCTGCCTTTCCCTATACTAAATTGGTAGAGTAAGCGTAAGTGATTGAATATGGAAATGAGAAAATTTTATTATTAAATACAAAAGGAAAATGATTATATATAATGTTTTGAAATAATAATTAAAACCGGCAAAGCGTTTGGATTCTGAAACAAAACAAAATAATTTATCAACACCACATCAACTCGTCTATATACAAAATTATAAACGATGGCAAATACAAACTTCTTTTCAAAAAAAAGGAAGAATCCTAACCGAAAACGAAAAAAAAGGATCTAAATATGTGTTAATGAGAATAGTGATTAAAATTAATTTCAAGTAATTTATTTCAATTATTTATTTATCTATATATAGTAAAACAGTGTAAGTAATATTTTGATGGTGAGTATATATATAAATATATATACATATATAATATTGTTTAAACACTAAATTAAAAACGCTTAATGCTAAAATAATAAAACATTAAACAAATGCCAATATTTATGAACGATCTTATCTCGAACCTCCGAAAAATCACCTGAATATATACTTTCATTTCATTCAATCAAATTGTTCTACACAAAAAAAAAACACTAGAGCAAAATTCTTCTTCATTTTTTGTCTAAGCTTTTCGACATTTTTATCTTCTAACAATACCAAAAAATGTATTCAATTTTTCTTTGTCTCTCCGTGTTCCATCTAGCAAACAACAAAAAAATGACAACCATTAGTAAATTTATATTTGTAGATAAATTTATGTAGTCTTATTGTTGTATGCATGTATAAAAAAAACAGAAAACAACAATTTAAAACGTTTCAAGATAAACTTGAACTCACAAAAAAGTTTGTGTTTAACAAATTAGAAATTCTTATCGGCGTTGTATAGTTTGAGCTTTTAGCTAAATACATATATATATATATATATATATATATATATATATATATATATATATATATATATATATATATATATATATATATACATACAAAGCTTAACTATAATCTTAATCTATATCAATTGTATCCTTTCGTCATATTTTGGTAAATCTTAAGTTAGCTAGAAGTTCAGATGTCAGTGGTAACCTTGATTATATATGTTGTAAGCAGATGAGTCGCTTTCGTCATTGTCTACTATTATATTATAATATAGTTTAAAAAATACTTATTTATTATGTTTTCAGGTTTTTATTTTTTTTTATTTACAGTAGACAAATTTTGCATAAAAATAAATTCATGGATGCAATAAAATAAAGAAATATATTTATAAGCTCAATAACTTAATTGAAAAGAAAATATTATGGCATACATGCTTAAAAATGATTTCGGCCATGTGGCGACCACGGCTGCTGCGACCAAGGCTCAATCTGGAATACCAATGTTCACAAATTTTTTGCAACATTTGTGGCCGTATTTCGCCAAAAATTCTTCGAATTTTGATTTCCAGGCTTTTAATTGTCTCTGGTTTATCTCCGTAGATAAGTGACTTAACATAACCTCAAAGAGAATAATTCGAAGGGATTTCTTAAATCAACCCCATTAATTGGACCATTACGCGAAATTTTTCCATCAAAAGTTTCTTTGGATAAATAAATTGTAGTGCGCGCTGTGTGGCATGTGGCTTTGTCCTGTTAGAAGCTAATCGAGGTACGAAAAAATTTCTAATCATGTCCCTATACCGCTCAACAAAGACAGTAACATTCTGACCATCATCGTTTTTGAAGAAATATGAACTTATGGCTCTGTCAGCCCATAAAGTGCACCAAACAGTAATTTTCCGTAGATGTAATGGTGTTTCAACAAAAGCTTGTGGATTATCCTAACTGCAAATTCTGCTTATTTCGTACCCCTTCAACCAAAAATGGGCTTCATCCGAGAACAAAATTTGGAATAGAAATTAAACAACAATATCAAATTGTACTTTAGCCAATTTGCAAGCGTGCTTATTGTTGTGCACCTCTTAAATATTATACGGAAACATTACCAAATTTTAACCAAACACATATAATACAGCCAAATATTTAATTGATGTTCAAATTTGTATAGTCAGATTAGACGCACAATATTTATGAGTAATCCATCGTTTTTCAAAAAAAAAACTATTCAATTGATTGCCATCCTATAACAATACCACTTGCTTGTAAATAACAGCTAACAAGTTTTGGACATGGCTACAAGGGAAAAACCAAAACAAAAAAAAATATAATTATTTGCTATACATACATTTACCTACATACCAAGCTTTAACTTAATTCTACATATATCCCCCTACCAACCTCAACAAAACCAAACCATAATAACCACCATCCAAACATTTTTAAATAATATTTTTATATCGTGCTTTTTTGGTAAAAGTTAAATATAAATAATTCATTCCCAATTTAGCAAAACTCATGTAATTCCTACTAAATGTATTGTAGTACTGTTAGACTCGTTTATATAGAACAAAACCGAAAAATCTTAAATTCTCTCATTAAAAATCAAAAAAAATTATATTTATTTAAATCGATTGAAAAATGAGAAAAAAAACTTTATAATTTTATTTCTTATTTATTTTATGTAATTGATCAGAATGAGAAGCTTTAGATTGTATAATATAAAGTAGTCGCTATATAATATATATTTTATTGCAAGCAAAGTAAAAATTATAAAAAAGCATTAAAAATCTGTTTCATTTTATATTCAAATATGCGTAATTTTTAACGATTTTATAAACAAAAAGTTTGTTTTTGTTTTTATTTCTAAATAAAAAGTTTTGTATTAGGAATAAAAAAAATACAGAATTAAAAGTTTTCATCCCTATTGAAGACGGAACCAACAAAAAAAATCTATATAATAATAATGATCCCTCAAGCTGTGTTATTATATATACATTTTAAAGTAAAATAAAACAACAAAATATATATAAATAAAAGTTTTCATATTTTCTTGTTGTTGTGATTTTATTTATTTATTTTTGTTGTTGTTGTACAGAAAAATGTTAAATAAATATAAAAAAATGTCATGTGTCAAAATCAGTTAGTTATGTACCACCAATATTATATTATATATGTTTGATGTGTGTATGTATATGAGTGGTGCAATTCAGCTCCCTCGATAATAAACACCAATTTTCACATCCTATTGTATACATACAAATAATACACAGCAATGCTGTCTTATATATAACCACGAAAAATATAAAGTTTGACACTATCGAATGTATAATACAAAACACGCGAGTTAGTTTTTTTTTGTAGATATTTGTTGTTTGTGCCCTATCACACAAAATAAGAGAAGGGGGTCTTAAAAATTATTTTATTGCATGCGCGATAGGCGATGAAATATAATTTTAATATCTAACTCATATATATATATATATATATATATATATATATATATATATATATATATATATATATATATATATATATATATATATATATATATATATATATATATATTCACATAAAATAGATACTTATTTCCTAGAATAACAATTTAATTATTCTCTGTGTATCGAGAGTAAAAAAAGCTTTTATTTTCTCCTGACGATTAAGTTCAATGTTTATATTTTTTTATTGTATACGAAAGCTTATTAATTAAAAACAATTTGTATTTTTTCTGTTTTCTATTTAATTTATTTTTCGTTTAAAATCAATTTTCCTTTTCAACTTAAGCTTTAATCCTTTTTTGTTTGTTGTTTTTTTTTTTATTTTCAATTTTATTTTATCATCTCCTCAAGGGCTTAATTCAGAAATAATTAAAAAATTTAAACAAAATAGCAAAATAAATAAACCAATATGTATTATATAATTTTCTATTAGTGCTGGTTTATTATGTACGACACATATGTATAATATAGATTTTGGATTATACTCTTGTATATGCGATTCTTTTTTGTACCGTATGGGTTGGAATAAAAATGTATGATGGTACACATAAAATGTAAAATGCAATAAATAGTTTATAATTGGGTTGTAAACAAACATATATCTAAAAGTTATAAAAATAAATTGATAGCTATATATAATGATGGTAATACGGGATTATATTTATATCTAGCGGTGGTGGTGTCCCTGAAGTTCAAAATTGGGGTAACACAAATGAATAAATATTTCGTAGTAATTAACACTTCGCTTTACTAATATATAACATGTAATTTAATAATTAATAGGTAGAATTTTCATCAAGTCTATAATTTGACATAAACCTTGACGTTTGAACTCTAAACTGTCCAAACTTAACGATTAACCTATATAGTTGTTAATTCTCGTGTAGTGAATTTCCAATCAGAGCTTTATGCAGTTGATGTAATGTATTCACCTATATTAAGCATATTTTATGCAGGTGCAACAGTTTGTTTAAGTAATTCTGCGTAATCATTGAACAATCATCTACATTAATTTGTTTTACTGTTATACCAAGTTATTGGACATCATCGGTATACACAGATAAGGTTATATGTATATGAGTATATGACATATCACTGTACACATACATGTATATATAGAGGTCAATTTTCATTTCTAAATCTCTATGTGGAATGAAATTTATCGTAACAAATTACTATAATTTTGGAAAACAGTTTTGATTGGTTAGAAAAAAGATAAACTATTACGTATTGAAATAAAGGCTATAATCATTGTTATCATCATCATCATCATTATGATTGTTGTTGTTCTTGTTAATATAATAATAATCTAAATCTAGCCAATTTAAGAAAATTGTCACATTATTTAGAGGAAAAAAAAGTATAACATACATAGATATACGATGATAGGGTGATAGCAAATTGTATCTTTTTTTTGTTCGTTTGGTTTGTGATGAAAGCTTTTAAAAGCTCTAAAATTCATATTTAATACGAATAAAGAAATACATATATACACAACATTATAAATTAACATTTCATGGGAATTCCATTAATGATTATGTTCGAGAAATTTGAAACCCCAAAAGCTTTTACTAAATCATGCTTTCAAGAGAAAATTAAATTTTGCTCATTAAATTCTAACGAGTTCATTTTAAAAATAAAATACGTATGTTATTATTAAATGTATATGTATTATAATTTGATCTCTAAATCAATTTACCTTTAAGTGTAATTTAATAAAAATAAAAAAAACATGTTTTTTTTCTGCATGGAAACAACGATATTGTATGTTTATTGATTCTGCCAAATTTATAATTTTTGGGCCTCGGCCCAAAAGCGCCATATTTAAAGATCCCACAAAATATTAATATTAATAATGCTATTATAAAATAAATTGAAAAAATCCCTTATATATACTTTCCGTTGTCCTGATTTTTGCTATACACTAACTATTATAATAAAATATAATAGTCCTGATCCTTTTTCTTGTTTTCTTGTTGGTTTTTGTTCAAATGTGCTTTTTAGGATATCTTTTTTTCTCCCAAAGTGTCCCATAAGTAGTTTTTTTTCCTCTGCTCGGTTTTAGTTGAAATATTATAATTTTTTCTTCGGTTAATGATTTTTTAAGAGAATAATCATTTGTTGGGTTGGTTTTTTGAAAAGTCTGTGATAGACATTTCGTATGTTTTTTTTGCTTCCATTTTTTTTATTTTTATTTTCCTTAACTATTTTAATGTGGGCACAAATATAAATAAATTTGATTTTGATGATATTATGAAAAATAAAATTGCTGAAGATAGTCATGATACCTTTTATTTTATCATATTGAAACACTTACACTGTAAGACACTTATGTTAAGAAAACAATATATTTTCCAAGATATTTTTACTATACAGCTTTCGAGAATCACATAAATATGACACCTATTGTTACACTACTAAGTTTCTATGCTAAAAAAAATAATACGCCAGATTTTTGATTTTACAATTTATGAGAGATATAAAATAACAACTAATTTTTGACATGATGTTGCAATGAACATATGGTAGAGAAAAAATTAATAAACAAACGAAATCAACTCGGTTACGAGCCATATCTCTGATGCAATTTACTCTAGACAGTTGCTTAAATATGTTTTACTATGTTATTTTGTTCTTGATAAGAATAACAATTTAACACCTTATAGTTTTACGCTATGACTATAATCCAGCTCGCACTTGCAGATTTTTACATTAAACTGACACCAATAAAAATTCAGAAATATTTCTTGAATGATTATATTCCCGACAGTTGTTGTCATTTTACCACAGCGAATATTGATGCAGATATAAAAAAAAATTAATGTGGTGAACTAAATCAACATATTCGCGTTCAATAAAAACACCTATTAAAATATAAATTAATTGAGCAACCCTCAATTTCCCACGTTTACCAATCGAATAATCGCCCCTTTTATAATTGTTTACCCTCCATGTCACAATAATTATAATATTAATCTACAATACATAATTATGTAATTTTAATAGCGTCACCATATATAATTATTACAAATAGTTTCAAAAACTAAAAGTCCAGATGTTCAATACATGTATTCCCGAAATTTTACCGAAAATAATTAACAATTATTTCTCAAAACTATATCACCAAATGCAAATTAATTTCATATTAAAATTATCAACCATATACATATATATAAATTACATGAAATCATAACTAATTTATCATATTATATAATAATTTATTTATTCATATAATTTCTACAAATTGAATAAAATTAATTAATTTCACAAAAAAAAAAAATTATATAGTAATGATTTTTGTTTTTAAAGACTAGAATAATATTTTATATTATTAAATAAAAACATGTTATTTTAATGACAGTATTATTATATAATAATTTTAAATATCTTTTTTTTGTTTTATAGTTAATGTTTTATTTTATTGGATGGAAGATTAATTTTTAATAATATTTTTTTTACAAATAATTTTAATTAAAATTTTATTTTGTTTTAGCTTTAAAAATCACATTAAAAATTCACTCAATATAGTTTGGTTTGTTTCTTTTTTTATAAAAATAATAATTATTATAGTTAAAACTTTTGTTTATATAGTTTTATAAGATTAATTAAATCAGTTTTATTATATAATATATTTATATTCACAATTGACACGTCTACGAACAATATAAATTTAAATAAATAAATAATATATATATATATATATATATATATATATATATATATATATATATATATATATATATATATATATACATATAAATATAATATATATATATTTGGTTAAATTGTGCAATAATTTACAAAATTAAAATAAATATTAATGATTTCTACAAAATTGAGCTTTTTAATATATAATAACTACATAATATAAATTTATTTATTAATTGTTAAGCCACTAATCTGGACGGATTTGTGATAATCCAATTTTTTTGATTGAGCACTTTTTCTCTGTACATATACATATACACGAGTGTAATAGTTTAATTGGTAATCTTAGTTGAGCAAAATAAATAGTCGATTATGACATTTATATAAAATCTTGATTTGAATTTAAAAATGTATCCAGTTCGTCATATTCATTAAATTTAATTGAACTAAAATCAGAATTATCGATTGCATCTAAACCAGGTAAATTTGTATATTGTGGTATCGATTCGGTTATTACATTTGGTCCATTTTGTGGTAAATTAAATACAAATGGTAATGCAATTTCATCGATAGGTTGAGGTATATCCGAATCCAAATATATCTGTGTTAAATATAATACAAAATAATAACAAATTTAGATTTTGTAATTAATTTTAATTTATATATAATTTACCTCATGATTAAGATTGTCTAAATCGTTTGAAGATGACGTTCTTGTAGTTGTAACGACATTATCATAATATGTTTCATGTGTACCATCGTTAAGGCATACATCCATATTGAATACATAATTTCCATCACCATTTATATCGACACCGATTTGATTACAACTTTGAATAATTTCAATCTCATTTAGATTTATACATTCTGGATTTTCTCCACCACTATCATCGTCACCCTGGTGTTGTAATGCTGTTGTACTTTCAGTACAATCATCGAGTAAAATATTTGAATTATTGATGCTATCAATACTTGATGATAATAGCATTTTTGTTGCTGCTGAACCATTATCATTTAAAGTACTATTGACACATTTTAATTCGTTTTTTGGCATTTTAACACTATCATTTAATTTACTATTTTTATTACTACTATTATTGCTATTATTATTATTGTTATTACTACTATTTTTATTGCGACGGACACGTTTCTTTTCGGTTTTTGTATGATCCATTGCTAATTTCCAATACCCACCTTTACCTTTTTCATTTTTATCACGTGCTACTTTGGTAAAAAATACGCTTAACGATAAATTATGACGAATCGAGTTCTGCAAAATAAAACGCCATTATGTTAATTATTGCATGATCTACTACTCTTTACAAATAACTTACATTCCAATTTCCAACGTATTTATAGTATGCAAAATTATCTTTAATCCAATTACAAATATCTTTAAGTGTCATCATTTCTTTATCCATCATTGCCATACCGATTATATGTGCGTAATTAAATGGCGGCTTTTCATGCGGATTCGTACGATACGCGTGACTTTTTTTCTCGAATGCTTCTTTGCTACGTTTTATTTCAGTCATAAATTTATTAAAACGTATCGTTGGATTATTATTTGTGGTCGTTTCCTCCAATGGTAGATTACCAATATTTTTTATTTCAGTCAGCCATGCTAGATTGGTTAATTCTGCTTCCGAACTATTGCCATCATCAAAATCAATTGTTGACGCACTACGATTTTCTACTGAATTCGAATCCGAATTTATACTCTCCGATGATGATGTTATTGGACTATTTGGACTCGTTACTGTTGGTGTTGTTGTTTCGTAAATATTTAAAGGATTTGGTAATGTTAGGAATATATTTACATAATCAAGCTCCATTATTTAAAATCAAATAAAATAAAAACTTTTTGGTGAAATCCTATCTGTGCTTCTGTATAAAATATTTGTCTATTTTGTTTCGTTTTGTATATATCTATATAGATTTAATTTAGTTTTGAGCTTTTTGGCTAACTTTTAATCTGAAATTTAAAAATACATAAAAAATCGTATTATGACATCAGAATTATTGTCATGCGCTTAATTGTAATATGAATTTAAATAAAAAACAATAAATATATGAATTATTTCGTTTTATTTTTTACAAAATGGCGGAGTGAAAAAAGCTTTTCTTGAATTATTTCGAAGTTTTAATATTAGTTTATTAGTTTTTTTTTAATATTTAGGCTATCGTTAAACAAGATAAAACGGGCGTACTTACATTTTTTTGTAAAATTTATTTTTAATCCAAATTAATATCCATTTGAGTTGATCACATTTTTTCATTTTTCTAGAAAAGTTTAAATTTCTAGACCTTTCAAAATTTTATATATATATTCATTCCACTTCACAAAAAGAGCTTATTAAATTATTTTACAATTAAATTACACTTGAGCAATTAAAATTAACAATTCTTAAAAATACATATTAACAAAATTGTGTTTTATTATAAGACTTGATTTCTAGTTTAGAACATTTATTTCCTAATAATTGAATAAAACTGACCGTAATATAAAAATTTAAATGAAAAACCAACCGCGGGTCGATAAAAGACAAAAAAAACAGTAACAATAAAATAACAAGTAATTTTCGAAAAAAAAATAAATATAAAACACGTCAACATTGGACGCTGTGACGTCATTGGAATTACCCTTTTCAAGTATACCCTGTATTTTGTAACTCCCACCATACAATAATATATATATATATATATACATATTTCACAACTATTTTCTAGAGTCTCTCATACCACTTACCGACAATCAAAATATATTACAGGTGGAATACATTTAGAATTTTTTTATTGTTCTCCCTAAACTCAGTCTACCGTAATTATATTATATACACAGCTTTTGAGGGGTGAGTTAATTACAAAAAAATTTCCAATAGTTTATATTAAGAAGGGGTTTATATATGTACACCTTGATTACATTCAAAACTATTTTTGTTCGTTGTTGTATTTTACATATACAATATATACCTATGTAAGTACATGTATTTTTATTTCAGGTAAATCATGCGCTGTTATTGTTAAGAATTTCAAAGAAATTAATAATCTTCGTATATTTTTAAATATTCTTGTTGATTGCGCGATATTTACAGTGTGTTGATTAAAAGTTTATATTTGGTTGAAACGAATAATAGAATATATTACAGCAATCGTCACCATTATATTTTATCTAGGTTGATTGAAGACAACTACTATTTTATTCAGATGTTATTCAAGTTCTCAATTGACACCTTTTTAAACATTTCAAAATTTGTTATGCCTAAACAATAAAAATGTGTATGTTAAAAGTAGTTTAGTAATCATTTGTTACAGTAATTTCTACACTCTTTGGGAGAACAATAATTATATTTTCAAAATAATCCTTATCGCAAACGATAGATTATACAATCAAAACAATGTTTAGAACAATCACTCAATAGAAACTAAGCTGCTTTTTAGGCACTTAAGTGACCTGTGCGGATCAAAGTTTCGCTATTTAAACTCGATGAAGCGACTAGCAAACTCATACTGGAATAATTAAGAAAAATGATGGGGAGTCACAGTTTGGTTGGCTAAAAAATAAACCAAACATCCCAGATCAAAAATATTAAAAAAAAACTTCTGCCTTGATCGATAGAATTAAAGAGCTTTTAGCACTTTTGAATCTGCGGAACATATCATGTGCCATTTCACAACTATTGTCTGCCACTGGCACAGATACACCGGCGAGGAATATTGTCGGGTTCGTTAAAAGTTAGATATCCCGATCCAGAACGTACCACACAAACCATGTACTTGATATGTCCATTATGGTTTAATTTTCAACCGTTTTATAATCAGAATATATTTATCAGTTTTTATTCTAATTTATTTGAGTACTTGCGTTTATTTGATATTGTTGTAAGACTTTCCGGTGAGACGATAACCTAATTACACTTGTTAATGACATTACACCATATCAGTAGATCGTCGAAGTTTTCTTGCAGTTTATTGTTATTAATGGCATCAATAGTTTTATAGATTTTTAAATCATTCGCAAACATTAGACCTTTCTTTAGAATGCTACTGATATTAAAAATTATAAGGTGGTGTCAGTAACTGTGTAATTGTGTAGTCAACGTTATGTCCTTTGTGATGCTGCGACATTGGTTATATCCAACCTTGTCTACACATATCTTAGTGATTTTCATTATCGTTCTGTTGTCATGTTTTCGCATAACAATACCCAATGCTAAAAAGCACTATAATTCTCTTGTGATAGTTTAATTTAAGATAAAATTTTATATCACACTCAATTAACCTATAAACTAAAACACTACATATATACATTTATCTAAGTCGAAGTCAGCAACAATTATATCATAAACGAAAAAGTATTAAATGTCATTTAGATGTCCTCCAAAAGTCACCTTTGTTGAATGGGATAGCACAAAGAGAAGAAATAAAATTGTATTTCATAATTTTTCATTTTCTTGATTTTGTTGCCGTACAAAAGAGAAAGGTAAAATAAAAAATTCTTTTTTTATTAAATCTGAAATCTTTAATTTTTTTTTTGGCTTATTATATATATATTTCATCTATTCTACCCTCTTTTAGTTACCAACATTATAAGGTAAAAAACAAGCTTTCAGTTTTTTTATCTTACTGATAATATCTATTTAATATCCCTCATTAAAATATTTTATTTTTTTTATAGATTCTGAATTTGAACATTTTGTTCAACTAAACCACTGTTGTTGGTACATATATGTATATACAGTCGTTCAAACAACATAAATAAATGTGAGAGTACTAAAAATCCCTCATACCGCAATGAATTGATAAATGTATTTGAAAGCTACTGTACCATCAGATTTTATTGGTCAATCAACTTTCTATTTATTTGTCAAATAAAAACATATTTTTTTTGCCCATATATCGAACATACAATAAGTAATGTGTGTTGTTGAGAAGGTATATATACATATATAGTTGATATCTCATATCAATATACCCTTAATTTTCGAAACAAAAATTTGTTTTGCTTTTCTATAATAAAATATCTAATTTCGAACACCAACACCTGTTTTGTACATTATAAACTCATGTCAGGGTTGAATAATTTTCCAAGTCATTAAAACAAACGTTTGTGTTTTTATATTCGAATATTAGATATTTTGAATTAATTTAGTTTTATTTTATTCTACTGACGGTCTAAATAAATACCCATCCGATATGTACAATACATAAAAGCACACATACACATTCATATACAAATTACGGGGTAAAACACACAAAATAAATAAAGAAAAGAAAATTCCACCCCAAATTTATTATATATTTTCTATTGTACTATATAATACACATACATATACAGCATATAGAGAGTGATGGTGGTTTGAAGTAGAACGACAGGTGTCGTGTAAAAAAATTATTTTATATTTCATTCTGAAAGTGAAACTGATTTGAAGTGGTTCCTCCTGCTTGTATATTATAGCATATATACATATGTATATGTGCTAAATAAAGGATTTCATAATTACCACACACAAAAAAAACAATGGAATTTCACCCACCCAATTAAATGAAATCAAATATAACAAAATCGATTCGTGTGTATTCTTCGAAAAGCTTGTTTATTGTTTTCAATTACGTAATGAGACTGCGAGACAAATAGAAAACGCGGAATGAATTAAGAACAGGCAATAAAAGTTTTACAATCATTGTTGTGAGTTGTGTTTGTATCATGAAACGAAAAAAAAGCTCGTCTAATAAAATCAAAAAATAATGTCCTCTCTAATTTGATTTTTATCTCTCGAGTGAAATATTTAGTATTATTTGCCCAATAGATGTGTGTTTGTAGTTTCGATTGTGACATAAGCTTTTTGGTGGTTAACAAATTACAACATTACACAAGGTATTATTGTGTGTTTCGTTACAACTTTGGTCGGCTATTAAATACGTTATATTAAAAATGGAGAATTTATTTATTTTCCGAAAAGCCAAATCCTTATTTAATAGTTTTATAGGTTTTATTTTGTACTCTGTTTAATAATCTGGAGCGTAAGGTAGATTATTCCACACAAAAAAACGTGTACATCTGACACTAAAATTATATTTTTACAACTGAGTTTATCTTCATCCAATCTATATATGTTACAAAATAAATTGTTTTTTTTTTTTGCTCGTTTTGTCTATTTATAATTCGATTCGCATCCCGCATAAGGGTGGTGAAAAATTACGTGATATATTTGAACTAAATGTCAGTATACTTTATAGCATCAATAAAAGAAATGTTTCGTTTTACCACGCATCATGGATGTATTTACGAGTATGTACAAACATACACAGGTTCTGTGTGGTTGGATCTGTATCTATACTATGTACAAAATTAAAAATGATATTTTCATCATCAAACTCAAGAACCATTATTCAGGTGAATTACTTAAGAAATGAATAATAAATTGATTTATATAAGAAGTACTTTGTATATATATATAGAGGCTATTATTTATATACTTTTTATATTTAAGAGACGTTTTTGTAACAGGAGAACAAGTAGAGTTTGATTGAGATTTTCGAAGAATTTTAACGAAAACAAAAAATTTCTAAGAACCATTTAATTAAATTAAACTAAAGCAAATGAAGTGCGTAGGTACAGAATTATTTTTCTTTGCTAGCATAGAAAAGATTTAATTTCAGAGTTTAAAATGATTAACAATTTGATATCAATAATTATCACGCTTGGGCGACATTAAAGGAAATTGGTAAAATATGTATTACCCATAAGTTACATTCACCGATACTGTAAGCTTACACTAAATTGTATATAATAAAGGATTGGCCATATCTCATTCGATGTGATTCGATTTACACTTGATCATCTATGCAAGAAATACTAAAACATGTATACAGTAAACAGATCCGAACATAATCAGCCGAGTTGGTAATACTGCTGTTTTTTCTTTTTACTTTTTTGACCAATAATTAAGTTGTAATTTATTCCATTATGACCTATATATTTAAGATGTAATAATCGCAAGAGAAATTGTATGCTAGAAATGACGATTAAGGTCACTAGGTGCAGGCGGGCGACTAAAAAAATATTTACAGAAGTAGAGTTATGTGGTTTATTTCATATGGTAAACATAAATCAAATCTTGAACCGTTCCAAAGCCGATAAAACTGCCACTATTCGCAACATTTGTACTATGCTCACCATGAATAGCTGAAAAGCAGCTGGTGCCTATGAAACTAGAAATAATTGGTAAATGTAATGTCAAAGTTCGTTTCCTGTATAGCACACCGGTTAACCTATTGATAGTGATCGACAGGTGAAAGTGGTGGAAGCGCGATGTTCAATATCGTTGACATTTTACAAAAGATCATACATATAGGTATACATAGCACATTCCTCGAATATATGCATGAAAATATTAAATAAAACATGAAACTTAGCATATTCCAATGCATATTATGCGGGCCCATGTCTTGCTTGCGTCTAAACAATTAGGATGTTGTTCAAACAAACAACTAACCACGATAACCACTTAAACGTCATTATCTAACTACTTGTTCCTATACATTAGGTTAGTAACAACAATTTAATCATTTTAGAGAATTTGTTAGTTATTAGTATATATGTTAGTTGTGGTTAGGTTATGGTAATGCTATAATCAGCAAAAAAAACTAGAGATTTTTATTCAAGCTTTATCCCCAACCCTAAACGATCCGAGAGTATTTTCATATATACAATATGATAATCTAATACACTGTTATTATTATAACAATATGATGATCTAATGCGCAAGCATGTTAAGCTAACCTGAGCATTCATTCCAGTGTAAGAAATATAACCAATAATAATCAATTTGAAGTCGGATGCAAACACTATATTACGAAACGCCAAATCGCATTTTTGCGAAACTATATGTGACAAATGCGAATGCCCATAAGCATTCGGATATTGCAAATTTTCGGTTTAATTCAATTGCTTCTTTCTTTAAAATAAATTAAATAAAAATTTATTCAAAAATAATTATCTTTATTAGATAAAAGTAAAATATAAACTTTTATTATTATTGTCGCCCGGATTTTGTACAGTAATGTGTTTTACATTCCAATTTTTCCTCTTCTGTTAGATCAAAGTGAATATATTTTGGACACAACGATTCAACGCTGCTGGCTGAGCCAGTGTAATTAAATAGTCATGTCCAACTGACTGCTGATAAGGTCCTTGAGATATTGTAGCAGGAAGCTTTAAAATCGGTGGAATACATTGAAATACATATTCACTCTAAATAGTCTAAAAAGCCTCCTAAATCTAAAAAACATAGTTTTGTTTTTATGTGAGTTTTTTTTTTAATATTGAGATTGTACCACCTTCTTCATCATCTTCACAATGTTTATTTAATAATAAAGCAACATAATCCATTTAAAATTGAATTTGAAACCACTACGAATTTTTAATTGAAGTTATAAGAATTGATAGATGTCGTATAATGACAAAAATTTCTCGGTGGGAAATACGATATGCGATAATCACATTTCATAGTACAAACGTAAGCGGTGGATCTCATCCGCAAAATCGCAAAAATGCGATAAGCAAACGGTTTCATAATAGGATCCTTGGATAACTCTAGTCTAAGTAAATCTTTGAATATTTGCATGCCTTGATAAATAAGAGATCTGTCGGCCCCATTGAACAATAAATGGTATATAAAAATGTACGTCACTCCCATAAAAAGCAGCTTTACATCACAAAAGCTAAACTTTTCCATTATTTTCATAACTTTCCTTTGTTAACAAAGTTTGGTAGCTATATCATAAAAGCTTTCATACCATCAAACTAAATTAAATTAAAGTTTAATGATACAAACATTAATTTAGTTTTTTTTTCGTAATACTGATAACATAGAATAAAAACTAGCAACTAAAATCTTTCATTTTAATAGTATTATTTAATTTAATTTACTTTATTTAATTTTTTTTGTATTAAAGTGATTAGCAAAATTACAAGAAGCACGCAATACGTTTCATATATTCATATATTATACATGAATTTAATTTTATTTATTTACTTTAAGATAAATATTAATACAAACACGTAAGTACACATATTTTAATAATAAAAATGATGAATAGTTTGCATAATAATTGCTCAATATATGATCAAAGTGAAAAACAAGACAAATAATAAAATTTATTAATTTTAAAAAATATTCAACTACAAATTACTTTTATGCTTTTGACATTCCAATTAAAATTTGTACACATACACATGTATAAATATATGTATATATAAAAAGGTAACATGCATATCCTATATTAAAGAGTATATTTTGTTGGGATTTTGGGAACATAATCTTTAAAAATTTATTGAAATTAACGACAGATATATGAAGGTTACTAGCTATATTACCTTAATTTATACTTTCAAAAATATTTAAATTAAATTAAATATAATTTCGAAACAAGCGAAAATTGTTAATATTAAATAGTTTAGCTGATTGAGTATTTCTATATGTATAAATGTACATACATCTACATATGTGCTGCTTTGGTATGTTGAAGAGCTTTTCAATTTGCCAGACAAACCATGAAATAAAGTAGTATAGAAGCATTGTGTAACAAACATTGTCATAAACATGAAATATTATATTATGTATCAAGCTGTGTGGAAAATTACGTTTCTTTATGTTACATACATACATATTTAGATATACATATATAAATATAGCGAACCAAGAGATTCTATTTTTACAACATTGTTATACAATTTGTAAGAGATCTGTAAAGTAAATTTCCATACTTGAATTTTCTTGACACAAAACTTTTAACATAATTATAATTAATTATGAACCACTAAACCGATGATTATTAAATTTTCTTCAAACATTATTTACCCCAACTGTGAAACATAAAATTATCGATTGAATTTTGGACGAAAATTTAATTACTTAAAATTTTATTTTTTAATTATACTAATAAAACAATACTTTAGCAGCACACAATCTTCCTTCCTTTCTTTTGTGATTTTTGTTTCGTTCAGAAAATCTTGTGCTTCTGTTTTATGTTAACCCTTTTTGCTATATTGTTTTACTCAACCTACTCATCGGAGTAATTGTTGAAAATATAACTGCTTTGTTATGCTTTTCTTAAAATTTTACTACTGACGAAAGATTAAAGAAGTGATTACCTTATGATTATAAATTCGAATTTGGAAATGCCTAAATTAAAAATTATATTCAAAATCGAAAAGAATGAGTTCATTAATATAATAATGTTGTTAGGTCACGTTTTTATGAAAGAGTGACGATAATATATTCTTTATATTGCAGGCTTAAATAACCTTTACTGTACTCACCATGTGTTAATTTATTAGACAACGCAACGAAAAGATTAAATGTCACAGCTGTACCTTTAAAGGAGCGAACTGAGCAAATGTAACGAATATCCAACTAACACAAACTACCTAACTTTGGTAGAAAGTTTATCGTCACCAGATGGATGAAAATTTATCGTCACAGTTGAATTTTGTAAGCCATTTCAAGAAAAAAATATTGTTCAGTTCAGCATCTAGTAACTGAATCGAGTCATAATTAAAGAGAATAAGTCGAGTTTAAGAATACTAAAATGAATGTATCATACCAATGCGATAGTGAACGAAGTAACATGAAACTTATAAAAATTTGGGGTACATGGTTCAAAATGATTAACCATGACATTTATTTATTAATTGGGCTTGCTATACATTTGTTGTTATATAGACAAAATTGAGTCTAAAAAGATACCGATCATTTTGGACGACGTACCTACCGAACATTATGAGTTTATACTTCGGATTAGATTACGAAAAAACTTGATAATGTTTAACCGTCACGTAACAAGATTCGTTTATACATGTAGTTCAAATAGTTGACCCGCGAAATTATTCGTCCTTTCGACTTGGTACAAAAAAATATTTTTATACATATTTGGAGGAGCATGAAATAGATTTCTTTTGGTTGTTGTTCCTCGTTTTAAATTAAACAATTATGTTTTAAATTAAAACATTAAAAAAAGTTTTAAAGCGCAAAAATTTGGAAATTCTAAGCCAGATTGTCTGAATTGTATATATTGAATAAATTTTTTAATTAAATATTAAACTTTTTTTTTACAATTTTACAAAACTTTTAATTTTTAGAAAAAAAAACTGGTGTTAATGGAATAAAAAATAAAATAAAAATTAGATTATAACGAAAAACTTTTCATAAAAAAAATTTAATTTTTATTGTTTTTCTACAAAATTAAAATTAGTTATATACACGAGTACCTAGTAAATAAACTTGTAGTTACATTTTATACATTAACATTTAACTTAATTAAATAATACTGTAGTTGAAAACATTTATAGTTTTTATCTATAATTATTTAACCACAAAAACTCGAATCAATACGCAACACGTACTAGAAAAATATATGTTTTACTTCTTGATGAATTCAAATCATGTTTTACATAATTTTATTTCATTTTTTTTTTTTTATAAAAACGAAACATTAAAATTTAAATAAAAAAATAATAATTTTTTAAAGTGCAATTAAATAATTTGTTATGCAAAACACGAAAGAATTATGTTTAAATAAAAATAAAACAAAACGAAGTCATGACCATCATCATCATCATTATGTTGGTTTTTTTGTACTTTATAGGAAATTATTACATAAAATAAAACAAAACCCCATTTTTTATTATTTTATTACGTGCAATTTGAGTTTGTTAGATCTGTGAACAGGATATTGTCCGTATACAAGTTTGTCTGGCCAAATAATACCTCACTCTCTCTCTTTCTCTTTCTCTGCCCACGAAATTATTTATTTGCAAACATAAAAAACGAAAACTAAATACCGAAAAATTCAAGAATCTGAAATCCCCTCGAAAAAATAAATCAACTTTTGAAAACTAAAAATTATCATACTTATTCAACAAAAACGTTCTAACAGCATGTAAAAAATACATAACCATAAAGTGAAAATCTTCAACAGAATTGTTAAAAAAAATCGAAAAGACGAAAAACTTAAAGTCATATAAAGAATATTTTTTGTGTTAGTTCTCTTTCCTCATTGTTGTTTTGTGCCATTGTAAAAATGGAAAATTTTTCTGGCTACATTCAAGAGACAATAAATAAATTTGTATTTTCTACTACTCACTACTGTGTACAATGTACCTATATAGCAAAGACTGAAGAAAACGTATAAACAAATGTTTTTTACTTTTTCATTATCTAGTTGAACAATTCAAACGAAAAGCTTTATATAGATTTTGTATAAACAGAACTTCATATATATATATATATATATATATATATATATATATATATATATATATATATATATATATATATATATATATATATATATATATATATATATATATATATATATATTTATATATATATATATATATATATATATATATATATATTTATTTATATATATATATATATATATATATATATATATATCATATATATATATATATATATATATATATATATATATATATATATATCGTCGGTCGTATAGTTTATAGTGATTAAGAGAATTTCTCGTCACGCCGCGGTCTTAAATCCGACTCTCACCGTTGACTGTGAACTTATCCCGGAACAAATTAAAACAGATTCAAGTGCGCCCTGAAGATATTATTTGCCACAAAATTTTAATTGACTTATTATATCTTCGAATGTGTGATATTGACACTTATTGATGTTCAGGCTAAAAAGATTTGACTGACAACATTTCGCTAAATTGTTAAAGACCTCTTAAAGTTTCTTCGGCATTAATTAAGTTCTCGATAGTTCTGTATATTTTTAGATCGTCAGCAAACATTATAATTTTTGAATCTGGAATGACTTCAGTGATTGCGTCGATGAAAATTTTAAATATTCAAGGCCCAAGAGGAGAAACTTGTGGCAACCCCGATGTAATATCGATGTATTAGCGATTGCTTAAGTGTTTAGGAATCCAAATTAGTATAACCAGTTTAGTGTTTTGCAATGGCTAATGGAGTCAAACCCCTTGGCAAAGTCTGTATACACCACGTCAACTGGCTTGTGACTTTCAATAACTTTGATTGTGCTGCTAGTGAATTCAATAAGGTTTGTGGAGGATGATCTCTTTGACATGAACCTATGTTGGTACGGCGAAGTATGTAGAGGCACCACTTCCTTAAAGGAATTACATATTAAAAGTTCAAATAATTTGTTATATATGAAATCGACGTCAATATCGGTTAACATCAATATCGTTTATGTGAGGCCTAACAATCGGCACACTTTTTTAACAAACATGTTCGGTAAATGTTTAAAATTTGTTAGACATGCTGATTTGTATGAAAACATTAAATTGAGAAAATCAATTAATTGTAACATCGCACAACGTATATTTAGCTGTATCCCTCCGATTTGAGCTACGATGTGGAGTATTAGTTAGGAACAAGTTCGAAACTTCTTAACATACACACCCACTTTGAATACCTTGCTTCTATTCTATTAAAGGTATTCATTCTTCACTCGATCGAATTTTATCTGATCAGTATTAGAAGAAGTTATTAAAATTTGAATAGTTATTAATTTTAATGTTCAAAGTTGTGTTTATAGTCACACCACGATTATTTTCTGTAAATATAAACGATAGTGTGTTATACTGCTATATGACAGTGGAAACTTAAAAAATCGGCGCCATAAAGCTTTTAGTTTATTAACAACAATAAACCTGACATTATAATGTATTTCTTTAATAGCCACAAAGATATTTATTTTACGTTGTCGCATAATAATAACGATATTATTATTATAAAAAATGCAATTAATATTCCAACAACAACAACAAAAAATAAAACGATTGGTGGACATCCCCCAGTGAATTATAAATTTGAAGAATAATAAGAAATTAAAAACATATTCAAAATTTATTCACCCTCTAAAATATTGTATTGGCAGTATATGAGAATTGAATCGAATAAAATTACTATCTATTCCCGACACGTCCTTGTGTACCTACCACATAGACATATGTACATACGGAGTGAACAAATTCGTCAAATCAATATTTGAGTACATACTTATACACATATATTTACTTTCCATTTCACGCTCAAATTAATAACAAAATGTTTAATTTTTTTACCATTTTAAAAACGATAAAAATCAAAATGACTTTCATTTATTAAATAAAATTGAAAATAAAAACAAGTTATTTTATTATTAAATTTTCGATATCTTTAAAATTGGAAAATAGAAAAAAATATTTCTGATAAGACGATTATTAATAATTGAATATTTTAATTTTATCCCCTCCCAAAATATCAAAAAATTTCAAAATGTGATTTAATTTGTATTACTCAAGCGGAAAATTGAATATGGATTTTCCACGTTATATATACACAAGTTATGATGCAACATCCAATATATATATATATATATATATATATATATATATATATATATATATATATATATATATATATAGCACAATTCGGAATTAGTTAACGATTAAGTTGTAATAAAACATATTAAGTCAATAAAAATTAATTATTTAAATTATTATTAGGTTTTAAAATTCTCTTATTAATTCATATTTTGCAGAAGCTGACTACACATTGGACGATTCATTTTGGAATGAGGAGAGTCCTGTTGGTAAGTTATGATATTTGTTAAATAATTATAAATGTATGTCATATTATATAACTGTCATAATTAGAGCATCGAAATGTTGTTTTCCTCAATGCAAACACTGTTCTTACAAAACATTTTCAAACTAGAAGTTCGGGTTTCGTTGCAAAATATGTAAAATTAAATATTCTTATTCCTTAACAAAGCCACAATAACAAGACATAAAACTATTTAAAATAATATATTACACGAAAATGTTTTTTTTTAGCTGTACTCGTACTTGTACGAATATCTATTTTTGTTTGCTAGTTTATTACGAAAATTGTACACAAAATAATAAGCAAAAAGTTTTCTTTTATTCTAAGCTGAGCTTTATGTTTTCCAAATTTAACAATGTATAAAACTATACATAGTATACTTATTCTCGCACAACACGTTGTCATATGAAATATATTTAATGTTCAAACTATCACCAAATATTTTTTTGTTCATTTTGGTTTTTCGTGTATATGTTTCTCAAACTATTAAACGTTACCGTCAATGGTGGTCTCCAAATGCACACATGACACACAGAATGCGAAATTATGATCTTGTAAGGAATACTCCGGGTGATTAAGATTTTTGGTTTATGTCATTAAACTTGATTATGCATGGTGAGCATCCGAAATCGCTAAATTTTAGCTATTGTTCAATGTATATATAACGCTCAAAAGGATGAACGTCCCGTAAATATATTATATACATATTTATATAGTAATAATGGAACAAAGAATACCTAAATAATATACGAGATGTTTAAATCTCATCTTTATATTTTATATATTACTACATTTCTTATTAAATTCATAAATCTACCAATTTTTAACAGTAACATAAATATTTAATTATTTTGTAAATTAAAAATAAAGTTCTATGGCAACACAAAAATTCTGTATCCCATTCATACGAGAATAAACCAGATTTCATATATTATATAAATTTTCATTTTCTTTAAAAACATTTTTAACCATCCAAAAGCATTTTAGGAGAACGACAAATAAACTTGATTTCTAATAAAATATTTCTTGCTGTTCTACTTGTTAAATGGAATTCCATAAATTATAATATCCAAAGCACAAAAAAAAATATTTAATTGAAATCTAAATTATATAAAAGCTTCTGTGTGCTTTCGTCTATCTATAATATACAATTGTAGCAAATTCTGGAAAATTGATAGTCAAATAACGACATTAGAATAATAACGATAGAAATTAAAATGGATTTATTTGAAATTATGTCAATTCAAAAATTAATTTAAAAATAAAAAATTATTCTTGTTTAGGGTGACCATTTTAAATGTTCACTATATGCGGCATTTTATAAAATTTACGATTGTATTTTGTAAAAGCGCTTTTACTAGAAAATGAAATATAGTATTGCAACAGTAAATGTGCTAATTTAATTTTGAAACTTTAGTTTCATTCGGTCGGTGAATATTATCGCCGCCAAAACTCATATTATCGGATATAATTTGATTTTCAATTTGTTCAAAGTTTAATACTCTTGTTATTATGTCGGATCAATTTTCTTCGGAATATCTTTACAATTTACATTCTTTTATATAAAAGAAAATTTGAACACTACACAGTGGATAATAATAATAATAATAGTAACCAAAAAAGAAAAACTAAATTTTAAATTTGAATAAAATAAGTTTTTTATAAAGAAAAATAAAGTTTTATGTCCAAAAGCACAAAAAAACTTTTATGTTAAAAAGTTTATAAAGTTAAAGTTTAAAATATTAAAATATTTGAACCAGAACAAAATTAGCAATATATTTGTAATATATTTTGGTCATTGATTTATTATCGTACATCCACACATAATAATAAATAATATATTTAGTACACTTAGTGCATATATAGTATTAAATAATATGATTAAATAATAATTTAAATTGTTTTTTGTACTGTAACAAATTGGATTTTAATTATAATTTTTGTTTTTCCTAAAGTAAAATTTATGAATTAAAAATTTTAATTAGCAATATCAACAAAAATTGTATCATACTATCTAAATGCTGGAAAATGCAATTGTTTTTTAGTTAAAAACTAATTAAATAGTTTTTTTTTAAAAAATTTTTTTAATGAGATTTGTCGTTCCTTGCATGTACAGTAATTAGACAACATTTTACACATGACATAATTATTATATTTCGATCTTTTTCTCATATCAACAAGATGTACTCATCTAAAAATTATTATGTACTGTGAATATTAAATTTTATTTAAATATAATTCTATGGATATATATGAAATATTTTTTTTTTTCAACAAAACTGAACGACAACACAACATTCTAAAATATATCGCAACCTTACTGCAAAACCAACACAACTCAAACGAGATAATTTAACCGTTCATTGAGACGTCATACAATTGGATAATTTCCGTTTTTCCAATAACTACCATAATGGCTCAATGTGCATCGATTCGACATGTAATTCAATTTGCGGCACTTAAAGTATTAATGCCATAAATTTGAATTGCATCATTTTTAAACTTAACTTGAATTGGTTTTTCACAATGGTAATTTTAGAGCAATACAGAAGCGTTAATGAATAATAGTTTACCAACGATGAAGTATCAATAAATACAATAAACAATAATTCTCAGCTCAATATATAAGGCTTTGATAGGTCCACCAAAGAGATTAAATTTTCCAATTAATGATTCTGATTAAATATATATATATATATATATATATATATATATATATATATATATATATATATATATATATATATATATAAATATATATATATAAATATATATATATATATATATATATATATATATATATATATATATATATATATATATATATATATATATATATAATATATATATAAATATATATATATATATATATATATATATATATATATATATATATATAAATATATATTATATATAAATAATATATAAATCTTTTATGGGGTTTGGAATTGTTTCAATTAAATAATTTATTTTCAATTAGTTAATATTCAAGTTTTGAAAATACTTTTATTTGTTATTTATATTATTTGATTTATAGGAACGTGCAATTTTTTGTCTTTATTTAATACTTTGGTATTTTCCAAGAAAAATGTAAAACGTAATTAATTAAAATTTAAAAAATGTGAAAACGGTTTAATTAAATCGTCTGACATTGATTCATGTTGTTCTTGAAAGAAGTATGGGTTAATTCGTTACCAGAGAAACAGATATTTCTTTATATATATATATATATATATATATATATATATATATATATATATATATATATATATATATATATATATATATATATATATAAATATATATATATATATATATATATATATATATACATACATATATATATATATATATATATATATATATATATATATATATACATACATATATATATATATATATATATATATATATATATATATATATATATATATGCGTTTATATATGTTATACATTTTATATCTTGTGATTTTAATCTTTGGCGCTTACAATGAACAAAACAACTGCTGATGGATAGGAATATAATTTACCTTCGTTTAAAAATGCAAATTTATAAATCCTTGATTAACTTTTTGAATTTATTTTAATTATGTTTAATTTGAATTTATTATATATATATATATATATATATATATATATATATATACATATATATATATATATATATATATATATATATATATATATATATATATATTTAATTTATAGAATTTTCATACGTTAAGCTGAATTTTATAAACATAAACTATAAACAGCACTGGAGCTTTTTTATTAGTACACACATATATATCCAAAAGTAAATAAAACAAGCAAAAAGTAATATTCATCAAAATGTTTTCATTCTCACGACTTCCGAACTCATTAAAGTAAGAAAATAGAAAAAAAATAATAATAATATTAAGAAGAAGAAAAAAACATTTTCCTTTTTGCTCAGCATTAAATGTTTTTTTTGCTCTTCTTATTAATATAATTTTTTATTATTTTCTGTTTTTCTTAACTTTCCTATGTATGGTTGAGCATTTTTTTGCTGTTTCTTCCACAGAATGTATGTTATTTTAAGTTATTACGATAAAAAATAATAAGAAAACATAAAAAATATATATATCGAAAGCTTTTTATATATTACTGTGTATGTGAGTGTGTATGTGTGTGTTTTTGTATGCTGTGTTGTGCTACCTTTCGACAACGCAGCATTATTTTCACCCCAATTGTTAGGAAAAACGGCAGCAAAAATACGTATAAGAAAACAATCATTACATTTATTTGCTTGGTTCAATATATTAATGCTGTATATATACTTTATTTTCCTCTTGTGCTACTGCTGCTGCTACCGACGAAAATGATCATATTATTCATTAGCAAAAAGTAAATTAATGGATTTCCAAGAATTTTCTGGTGCAAAAGAAATACACAAATTCCTCATCCCTTCTCCCAAAAAAAAAACAAAAACATTAAGATTTCTACGTTACAAAGAAAAAAAATTAGCCAAAAACCATTTTTCATTAAATCAACAATTTTTTTTCCATTTCATCTGACCTTTTTGGAAAAAATTATCGAAATGAATTTATGAAGAAACCAAAGGATTTATATACACCTGCTTTATTATAGCTGGTCTTTGCAGTTTAATTTTTCTTAATTGAAAAACTCTAAATTAATTCAATATATCATCTATGTTTGCAAAAAATCTTTATTTTCAATCATAATAAATTTTTAAGACTAATGAACTCCCTTTGTACAAATATAAACTATTGGCCGAAATAGAAAACATATATTTTTAGATGGTTTGGCATACTGTTTTATATCATAATTTGGTAACTTTAAAATATTGGTAATTATGATCAGTAATCAAATTTGATTCGTTCCATTTATTTCTTATCTATTTATTATTATTATCTCAAACTGGAAATCCAATGGAAACAAACTTTATAACCTTAACCTCAAACATAAAGAAAAAAAAACAAAGTTCTCTCTCGTAAGGACTAATGGTCAGTTAAACGACGAACAATTAAATAAATTGGCCCTTTATCACTTTGCAGAAATCACTCAGCTTTTGTGATCCAAATGAAGATCAATTGTAAAGTTGATTTTATAACAAATGATATAACCACACCAACAGTAGTGGCAATTGACATTCAATTTTGAATTTCTATAGCTAATCCTTGCTAATATTTTGACTTTCATAAGTATTAGCCAATTTTTTATAAAGCACAATACCATATTCTAAATTTGATAATCTATATAGAATATAATTTCACATTTCATAACAGGGAAAATTGATTTTTAAAATTTTTGTGTTGCCATTAGCAAAAATGTTTGTGGAAATATTTTGTGTTTTGTTTTTCACCAAAAAAGGGTATAAAGGATATATACCAATGTGTTATACATACATATATACGCAGATATAGATTGACATTGTATAACAAAATAAAATATTTTGGTGACAACAAAATTATATCAACAGATTTGTCGAATTAAATATAATATCGTTATAGAAATATACGCTGTATAAATTCATAATATGTATACATAATGTTGATATGTAAAACTCAGTCAAAACTTTTTTTTGTACTCTAAACTCAAATAAATGCGTGTATATGTACATATGTATATTTGAAAAACCACATTAAAATATTTTATTTTTTAAACTAAGTTTGTTACAAATATGGCTGTTTAGCGTAGATTTTTGTTTAGGTTGGGTTAATATTGTTTTTTGTTTTGTAGTATTTTAAGCTGAATGTTTGAGTGAAAGATTATACGACTTTTCATACCACATATATGATCTAACCACATTACATATACATGTATTTAAACGCACAAGAGATTTTCCGAGGTTTTAAATATTTTAAAAGCAGTTTTAGTAGTGATTATGAAACCATTATTAAGCTTTTCTATATATAATATATATATACATATATATATATATATATATATATATATATATATATATATATATATATATATATATATATATATATATATATATATATTATATATGTATGTATATATATATACATATATAGTTCCTCTTATTTAATACATTTCTCAAATTTATTTTAGATCTAGTTGAACACGTACGAAAGCATTAAATTTAAATTTTTATATATTCAATAAGTGCATCGATGTAGTTTTACGTAGCGAACTACTCTAAGAACTATATACATATATAATTGGATAGGTAGACAGACATTTACTAGTTTATCTATATTATTTATGAGAGCACTTTTGAATATTATTATTATCATTATAAATTTCTAGAAAAATAAAATTAAACAAGATTCGTATTTAAATGAGTTTAACTTCAACTATTTAAATTTTATTATTTCAATTAAAATCTCATTTATCAGAATACAGTACTGAAATAATCATTTTATGTCGAGTATTCCAACATTTTTTTTATAGATATGCCAAATTTAACATACATCCGGTGTAATTCACAATAATTCATTTTTATTGTATGATGATTTCTAGCTAAATAAACCTCGTTTTATACAGTTAGATGGGAATATTATATAGTTTTTATTATACATTAATTCGTCTATGAATAATGATTGTAGCAATAATAATAATAATAGTTAAAAGAAAAACTATATCAAACATGTATCAGGGCCAAAGCATATTTTATGCTTTATTCTATCTTATACACATATAAGAACGACGGAAAATGATAAACGCCACAAAATCATGAGCCGACTTTTTACATACTTGCTTTCTTTGGAAAATATATTTTTTACTGGGTTTGTGTGTCTGTGTATGTCTTAAAACAAAGAAAATTGAGTCGTAAATTACTTTAGTACTCTGTGTTCTGGCTTTCTTTTTAAAGTTCTACACACAGTGATTTTAGTTTCGCTTTTTTGTGTTGATCTTGCTACTGTCGTTGTTTATGCGACGACGACGATGTCATGATTCATGTTTGTGAGATAGATAATTTTTTTTTTCGTTTGGCTGATGGTATTACATAATTTATTATCATATTGTTAAATAAAAATGCTTCTGTTTTTGTTTCTGGGAAATTATAAAGGTTGGCAACGTTTTCATCAGGAGGGGTACAATAAATTATAATTTGATAATTTAATTGAATAATGTTTTTTTGATAAGACACTTAAAGCTTCGACAACGAAAAAAATAAAACTATCAATTTTATTTATATTCATTAATTTGGAGCCGCCCTCTTACATAAAATAATAAAATCATTCTCGAGTCATTTATGATACAAAGCAGCACAACACAAAAAAAGGAAACTCAATAAGTTATTTTTAGAGCTTTTAAATAAAATATATATATATATATATTAAAAGCTTTTTTTTTGTTTCAAACAAAAAATTAATATTATTTTTTATAAGTCATCTTTCTAGAAAAACTTTGTATTAGTTTTTAAAGTTAAAACAAAAATATATAACAATACATTATGTATTGATGAAAAAAATGTATCAGTGGGTTTGAGCTTTGTCATACATATTGAAAGTGGCATTCAAACTAAAATATATTATTTTTTATTTACAACCATAAACTTTACTTTAACATTTATACATAATTAAATGTTTTGAAAATCAAGAATATGGAACTTAAATATTTTCTTAATAATTTTTGAAGAAATACTTTAAGAAATTTATTAGGATCAAGATGAAAATTGTTATTTCTCAAAAAATGCTATTATAATTATTTTAATTTAACTAATTAAACGAGTAATACAAAAATTCAGTACTTTCGCTGATTGTTGAAAATTCCTGGAAATCTTATTATACTCGTACATATCATAACAATAGTACTTTAGATATAAAATAACTTCATTTATGTCGGTGATCATGACGGGTGGCAATTTTAATTAACAGATTATTTTATAAGACACCTGTAGCGCTCTTTGTAAAAAGGTTCAATATGTGGTAGAAGTATAGAGGTGATTTCTATATATGGTTTTATCACAACAAACGAATGATATGAATATTTTCCATTGAATAAATATTTGCTGTTAGCTGGACCTCACACTCGGATACTGGTTTAGCAAGACTGATGTTTTTGTATTGTTAAGTCTACATTTTTTTAATCAGTTCTTTGAACTTTAGGTTAATAATATTCTTAAGAAATTTTTTGAATAGTATAACATTTAAGGACTAGTATAAAATAATTTTGAGCTTAAACTTAACAAAAGAATCAACATATTCATAGCATTAGAAAACTAAATTTTTAAATTTTCTTGTTCTTACGTCACAGCAAATATATATCCACAGTTCTTGATACAGCTTAGTTAATAACGTAAACCAATGTATTTATAAAATTTTATAATTTTGCAGTGCAAAGCACATGGCAAACTTAACAGTAAATCTTTAAAGCATTAGAAAATAATCAAATTATTTTGAAATAAGATATGTGATTTTAAATCTAATTTAAACGATCCAGGTATGCTCCCTAGTAAATTTTGATATATATTAAATAAACTTATTATATATAAGAAAACTTTTCTACTCCATTTCTATTATATGTTTTTTTTTATTGTAAAACTTTTATTATAAAAGTTCAATAAAAAGAAGATTAAAAGTGATTTTTACATTTATTATTATTGCTGATTGTTTTACTACGATGTAGTAATCTCGTATCTCGGTATTGATTAGGTTAGAAAATGTTTTTTTATTAGATGCATGCACATATGGATATAAAGTACTAAAAATAAAATGCCAGTAGATAATTAAAATTTTTTGTGGTCTCCTAAAATATAATCAATTTTATATCAATGTAATATGATTTAATTATGCCTAGTATTTTGAATATATTAAGCAATATATATATGCATATATATATACAAACAATGTCGTAAAATTTATAATTTTATAGCGTTTTGTTTTTTTTATGGAAGCTTCATATATATGTAATATGTATTTATGTAATTTTTAGGGTGGTCTTCATCTCTGAATATTAAAACTTGAGTGTTGATAACATAATGATCTTTTATTGTTACAAATTTATTGACAATTTGTACGTATTTGTTATTAAATTTTTATTGATAATGTAATTTAGTTGTTTTTAAATAAATGAAAAAAAATGAAATTCTGTTTTACTTCAGAATTTCATGATGGATAAAATTTTATGTTCCATTTAGTAATTGAATATTGGTATACGAATAGAAAATATATTTAGGATGCGAATTTTACACTCATTTTGTTTCTTCGAAGAAACGCTGCTTTAAATCTACATCTAAAATATGACTGAAATATATAAGTATGCAGATTAACAACAATATGCAATTAACTGAGCTTTAAAAACCAAAGTGAGCACTTTGAAAAAAAATCTTGTCTAAATTAGTATCCTTTTATGATCTTCCAAACCTGGGTTAAAAATTACATATGATTTTGTTCTATCCAGATCGAGTTAAATATTTTTCTAGAACAAAGAAATAATATCTAAAACTGTACCAAATTTTAAGGTTATTAAAAATCATTTCTAGCTTTTTTTTGATACAAACACATTACTTTCGCTCGAACTCAAACGAGATTTCCATATCATACATGTACACAAACGCAGAACACATAAAATCAAGTAACATAATTTTTAATCTTTATTTGAGCGCATGGATCATTTATTACATATTACTTACGTTTACATAATACGATTAAAATCATTCAATTAAATTAAAATTTAATCCATTTTTCTACTGTATATACTACATCCATATATTTATGTTCGTATTTAGATGAACCCTACTTGAAATTAATTGGTTGAATGAATCTACTTTCTATATAACCATTTACATAAATATTATATAAATATATATATATATATATATATATATATATATATATATATATATATATATATATATATATATATATGAAATAACTTGTGTGTAAGCATTAGAATTTTAAATTGATTTTTTGTGTGACACACACAAAATAAATTAAAAATAAGATCGAATTGTTTGAATATTATCTTGGTACTAGGTTTTTTTTGGTTCCTTTAAATGTTGATTTAGGTACAAACAATTTGCTTTTTACTTTTCTCTACTTTTCTACTTTTCTTCTAGTTTTTATTTAGAAATTTGTGGATTTTCATGTCAACAGGGATTAATCTTTTTAATTGAAATTGAAACAAAAATAACAACAACACAAGACAAAAAATTAGAAATAACTTTTAGTTCTTCATTTCGGAAAACCTTGGCATGTACAAATATTTATATATATATATATATATATATATATATATATATATATATATATATATATATATATATATATATATATATATATATATATATATATATATATATAAATATATATCGACTTGTGTGTAGTGTTTCAACAAATAAAATCTGATTACAAGCCAAATTATATATTCAGACACGTAATTGTCAATTTCGAAACGAAAATTTCATTAGCTTAATTAATAAAAATAGATCTAGGGACAAACTTTTGAAGTAGTATAGATATGTATAGTATAGAAATGAACTAACTTAAAGCTATATAGTTAAACGTGTCTATAATAACAACAAAGAATTTTTCCACGGATCAATTATTTTCCAACAAAGAAACTTTTTTAGTTTTTATGCGATTAATTTTTTCCATTTCAACGTTTTTTGGATTGATTTATTGAAACAATCGTTATTTTATAACCTTATTTTATACATTTCATTATATAAAAAAAATATTAGCGCAAATCAAAACTTTAATTTTTGAAACTTTTGAAAACTTTCAAATTTCAATAGAAATATACAAAAAACAAACTAAATTATTTTGTGACTTTTTTAAATAAAAAGTTTGATTGTTCAATTTATTATTTTTTGGTTTTGTTCCAATAATAAATTTTAATTTAATTCTAAAATCCTTTGAGTTTAATTCTGATTTTCCATATTATTTATATGTATATATCCAAATACACAGCATATAAAATAAAGTTGTACACTGTACCTGAACTGAGTATTAATAGTATTGCAGTTTTAACATACTATACACATATATAAAACATTACTAAAATACAACTCAATACATCATTTAACAAACCCCTTGAGTAAAATACATTTTATCCGAATTTAAATGTAAAAATAAAAATAAATTGTACAAAAAATTGTATGTATATATGTATATATATAAAAATTGTTCCTATATGGATAAATAACAACAAGTTAAAAGTTTCAATTTTGGATAACAATTTGATTTTCAATGTACATACTGCTCATAAATAGATTGCAACAACAATTTGAGAAACTTCAAGTAGTTTGAATTTTGATAAAATTTATAAAAATAATTAAATGTTCGAGATCGAATTATTTGAAACACAAAGAATTTTGCGCAATCAATTACATATTACAGTATGTAGGCAAATAAAAATGATAATTTTAACGGACCGTATTAAAAGCTCCGCCCTATATACAATATACATATATACCTGCAAATATGTATGCTTTAATTTAAACTGTTTTAAAACAACAACAAAACAAATTACAAATAATTTAAAATAAACCACTTAAACATATTTATGTTTATGTAAGTTGGAAAAAAACGCGCGGATAGCTCTTAAAAATGACCCAAAATACAATAAAATATAAAACAAATATTATACTACTGACATTCGGGCAGAAAAAGGAAACTCGGCAAGTACCACCAAAGAATGGAAAACATTTTCATCGTTTTTCATGTTATTCGTTTTTTAATTTTAGGTTTAATGAATCCTTTTTCACTGTGTTCTCCATTGTATTTAATAAAAATGTAAACTTTAACGATAAAAATATAAATATATATATATATATATATATATATATATATATATATATATATATATATATATATATATATATATATATATATATATATATATATATATAAATATATAAATATATAGTGAGAGAGAATGAGACAGAACGAGATAGTTCGTAACATACATAAAAACGAGAAAAAAATCCTTTTATTCACCATTAATACATTTTCCATTGTTGGTTATTTTTCTCCAGTATACATAAGCATTTTTCTTGCCTAAGTGAAAAATAAAATGAGGCGCGAGAAAAGCATATATACATATTATAAACAATAGTTTTTGTAATTTTCCCATTTTCATAATTTTTTCCGTTTGCCTTGAAACACAAAATGAGTTGGAATTTAATTGCAATATACAGTAATTATATGATTCGTTCGAACAAGAAATATAATTTTCAACGGGATACACACTCTTATTTAAAGTGTACACATGATATGACCTATAATTATTTTGGTTTGCCCATTACGTATATCGTAAAATTACGGTGTATATATAGTGAGTATGTATATAAAAATTCGAGAATGCATTGTTTTTAGTTTTTTTTTATTTCCATCTGAAACAATAACACAAACAAAGAATATACAGCAGATATCCTTCAAGGAATAGGTCAAGTGATGCAGCAAGAGATTATACATTTTTTATTCATTTTGAATATTTTAACTGAAGTTTTATTTATTTTAATACAAAATATTTTTAAAAAGTTAACGTAATTTTTTGATTGTGGTATAATATTATATTTTCGTCTGAGAAAAACTAGATGGTATCCTACACTAAACAGAAGAAAATTAATTTTCCATTCACTAATAATAAAAAAAAGTTTTCTCTCCCAAGATTGTATATATTTATATACTCTGTACGCTGGTAGTGTTACCAGATGACATTTAATAAAAATTTTATTCATATTTAAGTTAAACTTATTTCAAAAAAAAAATATTTAACCTTTTTCACTAAATAATAATAATAATACTTTTTATGTTAAAGATTAAATTTAAATCAGAATACACAAAACAAAAATTTCCATTTTCATTTTTAAAACGAAAAGTTTTTAGGATTTTTTCGATGGTGTTGTTGTTTATTTATTTTCGGAAAGAGAAATAAACTTTTAAATCAAATTCAAATTGTATTTAACTTTTTTTGGTTATTTATTTGTTTTATGTATATATACATACTTATGTACTCGTATACATTTATATACCAATAAAACTCTGCCAGTATATACAAGATATTGTTCTTCGTTTAAATTTTTAAAATGAAGTGAAAAAGTCTATTAACATGGTTATTGGTAGGTAAATCCGAGAACCTATATACAAACTATGTATATATATATATATATATATATATATATATATATATATATATATATATATATATATATAGATATATATATATATATATAAAAGATTTTATTGTTAAAAATATTTGAATATTATTAAATGAGGAAATGGAAAACCGCAAAATTTGTGATAACAAAAGAAAATACAACAACATATTGATGAAGAAAGTTTAACTTTACTTTAGAGAAACAAAAATGTTTTGTAATTGAGTGTTAAAGATTGTGGTAGTTTGGAAATAAGAAAATTAACACAGTAGAATTTGGTACATAATTAGAGCTGGAAGAATAATACTTTGTCTGCACCCCCAAAAAAAGGCTTTGTCGCTGATATTTAGCAAATTAAAAATGTCAAATTGTTTTACAAGGACTATAATTATTTGGCATCGAAACTGTCCGTGTTAAATATTATAATAATTTGAACGTTTTAAAGCAATAAGAATATAATAATTTCTTAAAAAAATTTAAAAGACACTATTTCTCTATTGTTGCCCTTAAACAAGAAGATTATCCGTTTTATTAAAAGATTTTCGAAACAAAAATATATGTTATTGTTAATAATACTACACTTCTTATAAAAATTCAATAGCATTTTTTTAATAATCATGTTTTTATGTCAAAAGAAGGAAAATATATACCATTGATTTTGTATTATCGGATTTGGTCCATTGTTGAAAATTTTGTTGAATTTTTTATGCTCGCTTTTTTATGCAAGAGATTTTGTGTTCTTAATATGGATGTTTTTCTCAAAATTTCAATGAAAATATTATAAATTAATACTGTGTATTGTATGTTATATATACATCAAATGAATAGAACTGTTGTGAATTACGAAAATATTTCGTATGTAACAGTATATTTAGCTTTTTAATAGCTTTTATTTGGGCCCATTTAGTAACTCTTAACCCATTATATTTATAAAGTAATTCAACATATTTCGCATTAACGATGGTTAGTTTTATTATTATTGTGCAACATTCACAACTATCTAACCAAATAGGTTTATTATTCTGATCACTTTAACTATTATAAATTTACTGGCTATGATCTTACTATAGTACTAAAAGCGAAACAGATGTGTCCAGATGCTACTTATTTACCGTTTATGTTTAAAGGTGGAAGAACAACAATGAAGCACAGGTGGGGTGAAGCAGGTCAATTTATATATCATTTGGAACCGCTTGTTCAGCAGATTTCTAAACCATTTGAAGTTCTTTATTTATGAATAGTTTTGAAATATTTAACATTGTTTCTTAGTCTGAGTTACAAAATAGCTGAGTTAAAATAAATAAAATATTTTAATTTAGATTAAGACGCTTTTATTTTCTGGTTGGAAAATTTTGCCTTATTACCTTACGTCACAGTTTTGCTACCTACGGGATAAAAATCACATTCTGACCTCAACGAACAATATTCATTTTTAAAATTATATGACACATAATTCCCACCTAAACCAGTTTGAATATACATTTCAATGCTCCATATATTGTACATAGGTACGAGTATATCGTAAATTTTAAATTGAAGTCCTTTAGAACGTAAATTACTGTCGAAGGTAGAACGGAAAAAAAATCGAAATTTAAAAATGTTATCAATAATCTATTTTCAGCTTTTTTGTCCCCGGTTTTTTCATTTCTGATAAATTCTTATATCCGAAAAAGATAAACGATCAAACAAATAAAATTTATAGGTGGTAATAAAAGAAAATCAAATTTTTCTTCTCTCGTTTAATCTCGACGACGTTAAAGCTACGGAAAAATATAATATAAAAAAAGCCCGCTATTCGATGACAACCACAGTTTTTTTTGTGTTTTACTGTGCTAATTTTGTTTTATTTTGGCAGGGCAGACATCAACATTAGCAGGGCTCTTCACACATATTAATAATTTTTGCTTAAGCGATGAGTGCAAATGAAAATAAATGATTTCGATTGTAATAATATATATCATACACATACATATATTGAGAGTTGAAGGGCGCAAATATGGTTTTAGCTAAATCTTATATTATACGTAAACGACAAAACACTAATAATAATAATAAAAGCAATCATTATATCGATAATGATGGTGAAGAAAATGTTATTTTTTCACATATGTACTTTAGACAAAAATAAGTTTCTGCTGTGCTATGCGATTTTTCCAACCACATACTTACTAACATTATTTAATGTTCAGTATATTGTTCGTACAATGTTTGGAAAAAATTTGATTTGGTTTCAACATTGGTATACTCGTAGAACTAATTCTTGCGATTATTATTATGATTTTATTCCTGTTGAAATATAAGATTAGTCTCTAGATATGTATGTGCTGTTGTTTTATTTAAAATAAATAGGATAAGTACTTTATGGTGGTTTTTATATAGAAGAGAAAACATAAAATATCGGGAGAGCATTCGAAAACTTACAAAACAATCGTGAGTTATTTTAAGTGGTTATTGTTATATAGCTGGGATTTCATTCTACATTCTCTATATTTCATGTACATACATATATCTTCGGTGAGGATTCTAATGTTGAAAAATACAAATAAATTATATACAACGAAAACACGGTAAAGCAACCTCAAATTGAGAATTATTGAAAGCTTTTTATCTTATTAGATTTTAATTTATAGTCGGTAATATATATTGTATATTATATAACTTTAAATTAGCAAGATCTTTCAATAGTTTTGTTTTGTGTACATTGTATCATGTTAACCATACAAATTTTACTTAATATAACGATATATATACTATAACACCACGATTTGCGTCCAATCTTCTACATACCTCATAAATATTTTTAATTGATTTTTAAGTAGTCTCACTTTTAGAAAAGTAATTAAATTCCACATTTCATATCTCACAGCGAATCAACCATTAACCCCCGTTGAAAAAATACGAAATTATTTTCGGAAGTTTATTGACTTTCAATATCCGATTTTTCATATTTTGTTTGATGACTTTATATAATTTGAATTTTTCAAATATTTTTTGTTATTAAAAACAAAATTCGGGAAAATTAAAATGCGGGAACCAAATATATATATATATATATATATATATATATATATATATATATATTATTGGTCTTCACTTATTATTTGAAAATTCTCACATACAAAGTTAACGTTTAATCTACTTTGTAACAACCCAAATTAATTAAATTTTCAACGTACCTACTACAGATAAAGAGTTGGTTTTATTGCAAACATTATATTAAATATCCCACACTATTTTATTCATAAATGATTTTTGCGGATGGGTAACGAAACGACTCCAATACAATATGTTGTAAGCAACATATCTAACCCGTTCGGTTTGTCCACACTCAATGTAGGTTTCATCATCTCGAAATTGTAATCATTTTATTGTAAGAACTGGACAATGCACTTTACACAGAGTATATTGTCTGAAAAATCGAATCCCCATTTCAACCGCATATACCACTTTAAAATAAAAATAATATCCAATTAAAGAAAATTGCATCTCAAAATTAACAAACCAATTACTAAACCATCATCATCATCATGATAAAAGAAAATACACTATGTACAGTTTTCAAATAAAATAAATTCACATTAAAATTCAATTCAGAACAATAGAATATAAGAAATATACAGAAGTAATATAGTGAAATATGAAATTTAATGACAATTTAATTTTCTTATATCCAAGAGAGATACATAAACAATTTTTGTAAACAGTGCAGAAACATAATCAAAGAAATTGAAAATAGTTTTTAACATTATGTGCTTACATTATCAAAACGTTGTTGATATTTTTTTTGTTAGAGGACAAATAAAATTTTCTTAATAATCTCTGTTTTTCAATCCCTATTATAAAATATATATAATAACAATAAAATATTTTTTTTTTTAATTGAATGAGATGTTTTATGTATTTCCATCTATTTCTATTAACTAAGTACAATGAGAATTTATTCAATTTTATGTCAAAATTTAATTTAACATCCATAACCATTAAAAAGCACATATTTTGTTTAAATTAATAACATGAAATCTCTAAACCTCCCACTCTGTATGTAATCATTATTCCCTTGCATACTCTAACATAAGAGTCGTATATATATATTTATAAACAATAGAAGCTTTAATGAAGCTTTTACGTATTTTTTTTTATATAAATGATAAATATATATAAAGCGCCCAAAAAAATATTTCATTCATCAAAAATTAAATTATATATACAGAAGAGAAAATGTTGTTTTATATTAAAATAAATTAAATTATATATTTTGTATGTACGGTTGTCAAACGAGAAGTGTCATTAATTAATATGAGTGTGCGTATAACACTATGCTAAATTGCAAGGCAGCATTTAATCAAAAAAAAAGGACGATTTATTATAATATTCATAAGGAGTCTGAGGTACTATTATTTGTGAAGTAAATTTTAAGAAATCAAATGCCTATAAACATATACATATACTCGTTCGCAACACGGTTGATTCATTTCCCCAAAATATATACCTTTTCGAATATAAATACCTTTAATTTAAAATTTAAATCAGTTATATACGAATCCCTTTTTAAAATAATAAATATCCACAAATAAAATAAAATTAACTTTTATATACGAATATATATGTATACGTATTAAGTGACTGTAAGACTATATGGTATGTAAAATAATATCCTTTTCTTTTATTTATTTACAAAAACTAAAACAATAGATTTGAAAATAAAATCTAAACAAAATCGGAATACTAATTAAAAGTTGAGTAACTTTTCGAGAGATAAATAAATCGAAAGGATATAAGAACAATAACAAAAACAAACTCTATACCAGGATCATCATTAATATTTTAGTTTTAAAAATAAAAACTTTTTTGGGGTACAAATTTTATTGAATTGGATTAAGGATTTGGTCGGTGTGTATATATCTTGTATAAAATGTTTATCTGTTGAGCTTCAAAACAAAACGAAACTTGGATAAATACTTTATATATAAACGTGTTTATCGAATTGAATTTTCTTTTCCAACACAAGAAGTATGTATATCGACACAATTGATATTTATTACTTCTTTTCATACCGTGGCCCAGCAGACGACAATAGCTATATCAATACTGTAATTCTCAAATGAACTACATAATACATTTTGTGTGTTGCAAAACACAATTTTCTTAAGAATAACCAAAAGTTTTTTGTCGATAAATTTTTGGTTTCAATTACATCTTGTACATATTCCAATATCATATCTGAATCATAACACAAATGTACATACATACATAAGTTTGGTACAAAACAAAAAAAACATAACAGAAGCATAAAATAATAGAAAGAAACAATAAATTTACTTTTTCTCTCTGGCAAAACGAAAATCTCAATTCAATTTACAATTCACACTTGTAAGATATTTGAAAATTTTATTCATGAAATGTAAAACAAACACACAAAAGTTTTGTATTTTCAATAAACATAAATTTTATGATTTTGCATTTATATATTATTTCAGTCTTCGAACAAACATATAAAGTAGATATAAACAAGTATATACTCGTACATACAGTACAGACAAAATAGAAAAAAATACTTATGATTGAAAATGAGCGCGGCTATAAATGTACCATTTCAGTTTCTACAAAACTTATCTGATTACCATTTTTGAGGTTATAAATAATGATTTCAATTATTGTTTAACCCTATTCGTTTATAGAACAAAATTTTTAATTAGAAAGTCCCATCCACTCGTATACGTAAAAGTAATGTTTCAAACGAATGCTATCTTCCAACGTTTATGAAACACAAATTGGATGGTTCTACTTATCTCACCAAAATATGGTTATAGAACCATGCCCACACAAACAAGACCGAACTTAAATACCATATAATTAACTTGTGCATAATCGAATTTTTACTCGATCATCAATCGAACGATGTGATTTGGTAAGATGCGCTTCTAAACACATTTATTATAATCATTAATAACCAAAGAATCAAATAAAAACCAAAGAATCAAATAGAATCAAAGTAACATTAACCTGGAACATTTTGTTTCATTTGTAAACTAAACTAATTATTTTGACATTAAGCTCTAAAAGCAGTACTTTTACTACCAAACTAGTTTTAAAGAAGTACAATTTAAGCATTTCACACGCATCACACCGACTTTTAAAAAATGAAATCTTAAAATATCAGATTTGTTTATATATTATATCCTTTTGATAGTATGTACGTGTAAAAAATAATATGTAAACAATATTGTCAATGTGTCTGTTTCATTTGTATACATACGTGTACCTACATAACTCTTATACCTAAACCAACATTAATAACAATAAAAATTTTAATTAAATTACAATTTTATTCGTTCTTGTCTTATTGTGTGTAAAACATATCGGTTGCGTACAAGGATCACAAAATAATATAAATTTAACCAAGAATAAGAATATAACAGCCTATTTCATTTTACACAAGATACAAACCGCCCTTAAAATCATAAAAATAAAAAAGAAATCTTGAGAGAAAAAAAATGGAAAACAAACAAGTACCTGGCAATGTAAGTACATATATCTCTGTATAGCAAAAATAATACGAAACAATTTTAAAAGGATTCATCATCTCGTTCTTAGATTTATGTGATAATAAAGTTTTCTTCTTTGGTTTTATTTATTTATTTTTTTTTAAGTTAAGTTTGTCAAAAGGTATATAGACATGAGGTACGAAATTTTTCTTAAAGTTTCGGTTTTTACAATATGCATATTTATATGTATATATATATATAGATATATATATATATATATATATATATATATATATATATATATGTATATATATATATATATATATATATATATATATATATATATATATATATATATATATATATATATATATATATATATATATATATATATATATATATATATTCTTCATTAATAATTTATTTACTAAACAAATTTTGTTCGACTATATATAACAAAAAATCTTATTCAAGTTTTTATCGATTGGATTAATTTACAGGTGAAGTAGAACGTCTACTAAAGGAATATCGGCAGAACCAAGAGATGGTACGAAAAATAGGAAGCCATTATTATCAAATTATATATCCAGTTCAATTACGACATCATGAAAAAATGGGTATATCGACAAGAGAGGTTGGCGCTGCTAAGGTACGAAATCGTTCAAGAAATAAACGAAATTCTAATACGGTATGTTTCATATACATAAAATTCATTTCTCATTAAATTCATCAAAATGCAACTACAAATATTAACAATAATATGATTAAAAAATTTAAATTTAACATCCTTTTTATTATTACTTATATGTATCGTATTACTATTATTATTAATATTATGATTATTGTAGTTATGTAAGGTATTTAACTGATCTGGTTAAAAAATTAAAAATTTATTTCAAATTACTACATATATATAGAGCTTTTAACAAGCAATAAAACTTTTATTTTATAATAGCTTTTTTGAATTTAAATTTGTTATTTTTATATTATATTTAAATTGAGATGATCTGTTTTAGGCTTCTCTGTCTGTCGACTATTTAAATCATTGCATCAAATATCAATTTTGATTACTTCATTCTATGTTTTACAACCACCTTTATCAATAAATCATTGCACGCCCGATTTTATTATTTTAAAATTATTATTTATTTATCGACTTTTTTAGAAATTGGAATAATTTTAATAAATTAATTATATAGCTTAGAAATTGAAAAATAATGTTATCTATAATGAATTGGTGTGCATGTAAATTTAATTTAAGATTTAATTCTTTTATAAAACTTTTTCAAAAATAATTAATCATTTTTATTAATTTTATATGTTTAAAAATTTAAATATAATAAAAATTCGATGCTGAGGTGAATTGAGTGGCGCTGAAAAATTGTTTCAAATCACAGTTCGTGAGTAAATACATACATAAAAGTTAGTTTAGAGTTCACAAATGTAAGATTGTATCAAAACGCTGGTTTTGTTATAAAAATAAAATGTATATTATTACATCTGTCCTTATTTTTTTTTTTAAATCACTGAGCTTCTATAAGCCACATAGAAAACCTTCACAATACTATACATTAATGAAATTCAATTATAGGCTGCTTGACAATATTTCGATACCTGTATAAGCCCCGTTTCTCCTTATTTTATATAATGGTTCATTACAATTTATATTGTTACTAGTACTAAATAAAAAAAAGCTTAATATAAAATGTCAAGGATTTCATATAATATTACCAGCAAACATAAAAAAAAATTATTTGGAAGGAAAAATCCTTCAAGAGAAAGATACAACGCACGGGCAATAAGAAATAACTTAAACAAAATCAAATTAGACCCAATTTTCATGTTATTTCTATTTAATTCTATTTGTTCGCATTCTCTTCATTTTCATCATCATCATGATCATCATCATCATTACATCACATTCATTTTCATTTCATTTTACATCATTATCATTTAAAATTATTCAAATTTCCAAAAAAAAAAAAAAATTATATTTTGTTTTTCATATTTTTCATGAATAAAATAATCATTTATGCTGTATATAAAAAAAATAAATAAATAAACACTATTAAGATGTAACTCTATAAATAAAGAAATTTTCTTCTTCCAGTTTCCAAATAGGGGTGGGAATCGGGATTATAATTATCAAGCGGGTCCCAGAGGTCGAACGCGGGTAAGTTAATGTCTATAGTTTATAGTTGTGAACGATAGAAAATCTCAACTTTTAGTTTAAACTAAATTTAATTTTTGCTTCAATTGTTATAAGCGGTACTTAATTTTACCACAATTTTTTTTTTACCTTATTTCACTTCATTTTGTTTTAAATCTCATTTTTGATTATTTTTTTATTTTTTGTGGGTAAATAATTGAAATTTAGGTCAAAAGAATTTGCTTTATTCTTTATTTTTCCTCTTAAATTTTTGGCTTGAACTTTTTATTATTCGTTATTATTCTCCACAAAAGTGTATGGTATACGAGTTTAATACTCGTATATACAGAAAAAGAACAAACAACAGTTCGGAGATAATAAAAACCAAAAAAATAAATTCTTCTTGCAAAACACAAGTAAATGTGAAACATTAAGAATATAATTATTATTATTATACTTGGGCTATGTTGAAAATTAATTACTTTTAGAATTTGTATTTCAAAGGGCGTTGAGTCATTATGCAAAATATATAATATATTGATGAGAGCTGTTTACTTTACAATTATGTGTAATGCAGAAAATTTAAACTTTAATTATAATCGTCTGTTCCCAGACGAAATACGTATCACATGGCTGCCCTCTAAATATAACTATTTGTACCCAAAACTTTAACGTATTATATTAATTATATTACGATAATACCTCTGATACACACAGACATAATGTAACATAAACAAATATAATTTAAATATACAAAAATTTGTATATCATTTATAAAATTAATTATGTAAAAATAAAATTAAAATTGTAAATAATTTGATTCATTGGATTGTACATAAAATAAATGAAATCTTTTGTCTCATGTACAATCAACAAAGTGTAAAGTAGATTTTAGTTTTTAATTAATATTTTATTTATATCCTGGAGAAAAATAACAATTACAATAATAATTAATATAATTAAAATTTAATTTGCTACTTATTCAATATAAAAAGCTTGAACCAAGTTTGGAAACTAAATTTAACTTGCCTACAATATTTGTCAGATTCACACTCCCAATTTTGCTATAGATCTGATATAGCTTGTCTAACAAATTAACATGACAGAGAAATCGACGACTTTAATTGAATTAAAAAACAAACAACAACCTTCCAACTATATCAACAGTATTTCTTCGAAATTGTAAAGCTCAATTCAAAGACTCGAATTTTTAAATATGTTGTAATTGATAAATAGAACTATCTATTAAAGGGTTTTTCGATGTACAAACATAAAGTATACAATTACGGTATATAGGTACACTTAATGAGCTTAAAATTTTTCAAATAGGATTAATTTTAAATCGTACCGAAGTGGACCAAACGAAAAATATACGAAAAAGTCCTTACAATGTTGTACCAAGTATATGTATAATTCAAGTAGACGAGTGTGTGTATGTGGGCGACTAAGTACTATATGAGACAAAAGTATATAGAAAATGTATAAATAGATAAGTCCATTAAAAATATATTATGTTCTTTTATTATATATTTTTCTCGTCACTGTCTTGTAACAACAATCTTAGCATCGGTTGAATGGCATAGTACATTTTTTTTGTGTCTAGATACAAAATTATGTATCTTGTTACTTCGATAGAAGATTGTAAATATTATTTTCAACTTGATGTCTGTCCACTATATTTTCAATAGTCTTTTTGCCTTAATTCAACAACTTAATTTGGGGGTTGTTACAGTTTTTCGAATGAAAAGATGAATAAAATATTTTGAAAAAATGCGAATAAAACGAGTAAATAGTTTATTATTATGATTTATAGTTACGAACATGTTGAACCAGACACCTAATTCTTAATTTGAAGTGAATAATTATGATGTTAAAAAATGAAGCATTGTTCTGCTTACAAACAAAGTTGGGAATGATGGCAGAGCAGCAATGATATTGAAGAGAACGATGCTAACTAAACCGAAAGAGCTCGATAAAACATTGTGGAAACAAACCGAATAGCTCTCAATAGAGTCAGATTATCTAGTCTAGTGGACACACTAAGCTCCTTAATTGGATATAAAGGAAAAAAAGACACTGAAAGGATATTATATTATATATAGCAAAAAGAGAGCGAGAGAGAGAGAGAGTGCTTGTTTAACTCTATTTAATTGAAAATTTACAATTCTTAGAAAAAGTGGGATAATGTTGCTATACATATATTTTGGGGCGTTAGCTTTTCTTTGAGAAATTGTTGTACTAGACGAACAGACGACCAACAGTTGTAATTCTGTACAGATTCTAATTAAAAAATAAATCAAATAATTTTCAATTTTATATTTTTTTGGTACACATATGTGAATACTATTTTTGATTTTCTCATAAGGATATTGTTATATTGTTATGTTTCAACTATCGTTTGTATACATATTATATAATGTATGTACCATGTGTTTTCATATATGAAACAGGCAGGCATCACAGTTTCAATAACATTTATGTATATAAATTTTCACTTGAATCATTTGTTTATTTTTATGCTTTTTACTTTGTTTTAAATCCTTATGACGATGATGACGACGACAACGACTTTGAAAATTATTTTGATGATGATTATGTAGAAATGACTGTTGCCTTGGTAATTCATTTCTACATTTAGAAAAAAAAATGATTAAACAAGATGGAGAAAAAAACTTAAAATGAATTTCGAAAAATCGTTTTGGGTAGAAAAATTTATATTTGTATCTCGAAAAATAAATCAATAAAATAAATAGAACAATTCAATCAGTTAAAAATTCTATAGAAATAAATTTCTAATTTCATCCCTATAGTCGAAATATAATATAATTTTCGATTATTCTTGATATACGACCATTTTTACTTCAAAAAGAATTGAAAAACATGAAAAGTTTAATGAAAATACAATTTTATTTTAGGTTGCCATTGTAACTTGAAAAATAATCATAAATATTTCGTAAACATATTATATATAAATATAAATAATATATGTATATATATATATATATATATATATATATATATATATATATATATATATATATATATATATATATATATATATATATATATATATATAAATGCAAAATAATTTATATGTTTTCTGTGTCTTCATATGATCATTCTGCTTGTGTTATTGAAAACAAATTGTGACTTACGAATAATAAACCTATAGTGTTTGCTAAAATGTACATAAATGCAAATATGTACAAAAAATTTAAAAATAAGTCTCCAAATATGTCTATATTGTACAAATTTTAAAAAACGTGCCTAATTTAAAATTTAAATGAAACTAATATAAATACATGTGATATACTTATTCTACCTGCACCTGGTGTGTGTGTACAGGTATTATTAAAAATATATATTTTGATATACCTACACAATAAACACACAAAACATATCGCTTGTGTGCACAACACCCTAAAAATAATAACAAAACTTTCATAATTTGTTGTAGTTTTTGTAATATTTACACCAAAAAGCTTTCTTAAAAATGACACTTTAATGACTAAGATGTTTATCGTCATAATTATACGACTTACACATTATCATCATAGATGTGATTATATGTACGAGTATATAGAGAGAAAACTATCAGCCTAAGTGTTTTTAAATTTTTGTAGTGGGTATGGTTTATTTCAACATACGAATATATCTCTTAACATTTCAACGATAAGATTTTTATTAAAATCGTATATGTAGATATGTGTTTGTATAAAAGAAAGAATTTGAAAAAAAAAGTTTTAAGTTTGACATATACATACATATAGGGAATTTTGCTATCTAGATTTTAGTTTTAACTAAAAAAAATATGTATATATATATATATATATATATATATATATATATATATATATATATATATATATATATATATACATATTATATATATATATATATATATATATATATATATATATATATATATATATATATATATATATTCTAATGACTGTTGTGATGGAAAAAGAAGAGTTAAAAACAAAGAAAATCAAATTAGGTTATGTTTATTTTTGTAGGTTTCGTTATCTTCGAGATTAGCTTCAAGGATTTTACAAGTTTTAAGTTTTCTCTCTGTTAGTGCTTTTCTTACTTGATTATCTGATATAAATGTATATACACGTATAAATGTATATACATATATATATATATATAAAGAGAGAGAGAAAATTTGATAAAATGTAAGTGATTGATTTGCCGCAATATGCTAAAGAAAATGTTGATACTTTCTTATCGTCTCTCATTATATAATACACAAGTATCTTTGATAAATGTTTTTTTTTATCTTTAAATGAAAAACCCGAAAAACCACAAACTCAAACCTATTTTTTCGAAAAAGAATATATATTTCTATAATTATGATTTTTGGTTGTAAGTTTTGTATGTATATGTAATTTTGTGTGTAATAAAAAAATGTTAAAGGCACACACAGTATAATGACAAAAAGTTGGTTTTACAAAAAAATAAAAGATTTTGCTGGTTTTCTAATATCCTTGAAAATACTTGAATGTAAGTAAATTTTTTAATATGGATTTTGAATATACAAGACAAAATAAGTTTATGAATCTTTATTTTATACTTGCACCATCTCCGAAAACGACCAATCGTTAAAACTAATTTGTCTGCATATGAATAGAGTTTGAACGATGACCTCTGAAACAAATACGTTTAGAGAACAAATCTAACTATTCTATTTATACTTAAGTTATACTCTGGATAACAGATTCAATTAATTTCTAAATAGTTATTAATTACTATATTAATTACAGATTTATATACATTTTTGAAATATTTTCTTTTTATTTTGTAAATCTCAAAATCGATACAAAATCTCAAATACGCGTCCATAATAAAGGCTTGAGTTCTGCTATGAATGTAATTATAAAGATGACAACGACGAATTTACTTTGGCACAATAAAGCTTTAAAAAACAAATAATAAAATACAATGGTTTAAATACAAAAAAATGGAAAAAAAGGTCAAAAATATCCTTGCGTGTAACTCATTAAATTTTCCGGTATTGTTAACTGCAAAATTTTAACACCATCACCAAATAATATAAGCTTATAACTCAATATAAAATCGTATATCTTCTTTTTTTTAAACCCTAAAATAAATTAAACTTAATTGTCTGCATAAAAATAAAATATCATCATCCCAGGATTTTCCACATTACACACACACAACATTACGTTATATAGAAAAGTAATGATATTTTCAATTGTATCGTTTTTAGCAGCGCGAACTAAAAGTGCGAAAATATAAATTGAATATAATTGAAATAAAATAAATGAACGTCGGAAAAACCGAAAATAAATCAAAATATTTTTTTATTTTATTTTCTGATGAAACAATCAAAGTGAAAATGTATATAACGAAAGAAAAAACAAAATGATCATTATTAAAGCGTGTGTTTACGAAAGTTTAGTTACTAGATGTTCATTTTTTTTTTGTTTTTGGTATTATAACGATTATAAATGTCTCAGTTCAGTTTCTTAAGAAAATAGAAAAATTTATTAGAAAATTTTATAGACTTTGGCGCGAAAGAAAGAAGAAAATTTAATTCTAAAAGGTGTTTCGTCTTTATAAATAGATTGAAATTTTATTTTATTTCTTGTGTTGTGTAGCTGATTAAATTCAATTAAATTGAAATTTTTATTTGTCTGTCTAAAAATTGTATGTTTGTTTTCGATGTTCTGCTCCCCAACATAATTCGTTTAAATATATACCCTTCGTTTATTTGTGGGGTTAAAATAATTTTGCCTTTCTTTGAATTTGTCATATTTTCGTATTTGAAGTTTATGAAAATAAATGAGAGCAAAAAGGATGAAATATTTTAAGATTGAAATTTGTTTGAATGATAAGCATAATGAGGGGGTTGAATTTCTTGGAAGCTTTCATATTTTTTTGTTAAGAAAGCATTAATTTTTTGTTTCTGAAATATTGATTTAAATTTTGTGATAATCTTGTATATACTGTGCTGCTGGTTTCAAAGAAAAAAGTTAAACTCAATATGCATAAGTATGAAGAAATCGATTTTCTGCTATATAAGAAAACCTCCTCGGTTTCGTTAAATTGTATGTAAATAAACAAAAGTGTAATTAAATTAATATAAAAAAATTATTTTATCATTTTTTCGAACACCACACTTTGGCTTTCTTCAAGTAACACTTTTATTTTATGAATATATTTGGTACTAAATTCAACAATTATATATGGTACTAAAACTGAAAGTTTCAAAGCTATAAAAATGAAAACTTTTTAAATAATTTATAATTAAAGTCCAGCAATTATATAGATATATATACATAGAACAACGGGACATAAAATACGAGAGGACTGTAACAATGTAATAAATTGTATTATAAATGAATACAATATATTATAACGACGATTATTAACTAACTAATTATATCAACAAAAAAAATGAATTATGATAATTAACTGCAGGCATAAGATATAATCTGTGACACGATCGTCTTTTGAATGTCGATAATTCTTATGTAAAGATACGCGTATACATTTTGTATAAAAAAAATATGTGTTTTCCATTTTTCACGTAGTTCACCCAAAAAAGAAAAGACGACAAGAAAAATCATTTTTAAATAACACAAGCATTCTCCTCTTCTTCCATTAAATGTAAAATACAACAAAAAAATAAAAAATTCAGAATACAGATGAATTCGAATCGAAATAAAATATGGAAAACCACATCAAAATGAAAAATAGGAAAAACCAAAAAAAATTCCATATATACATATGTACATACCATCCATAAATTATTTTAGAAATAGGGAACGTGAACACAGAGCTTTGAAGTGGATAAACCAAATTACAAAATGGTTGTATACGCTATACATGTTTATTTTATATATGTATATAAATATGGCTGAAAAATTGTCAATGCGCTTTAAGTATGTAGCAAAATATCTATTATGCATAGATACGTATGTAGATCCCTAAATACTCTAGTAATAAAGCTTCGTTTTATAATACATATAAACACCTGAGGACATTTGCATGAAATCAATTTATTTTTAAATCTTAATTGTTGCAAATAAATTATTATCTTGTCTGAGACAAAACAAATTTTTTTATGTGAATTTGTCTATAGTATAAATACTCGTAAAAAACTAATGTATGAAGCTAAGCCAACCTCATAAGCATAGTAAATTAACAACATAAAATATGCAATAAAACGCCACAGGTTATTTGGATATACTTTGATAATATTTTCGTTATTTTAATGGAAATTCTAAAGTAATGAAACTGACAAGTTATAATATCAATTTTTATGAATAATATTTATACTAGGTATACATTTATGTACTGATGTATTGGTTATATATATATATATATATATTTATATATTATATATATATATATATATATATATATATATATATATATATATATATATATATATATATATCGAAAAAGAAAGAGAGATACTAGTATTTCCCAAAGTAACATTTAATTTAGCTACGGCTTTAACATTTTCATAGAATGGCATCGAATCAGCTACAGGATCTAACTAGTTATAAATTTTTCGCAAGGTAACTTATATGGTGTATATATATATATATATATATATATATATATATATATATATATATATCGAAAAAGAAAGAGAGATAGTAGTATTTCCCAAAATAACATTTAATTTAGCTACGGCTTTAACATTTTCATAGAATGGCATCGAATCAGCCACAGGATCTAACTAGTTATAAATTTTTCGCAAGGTAACTTATATGGTGTGAATATTGACTAAATCGGTTTATTGATATAGATGTTATGCTGGTCATTTTCTAATTCGTAAAACTGCTATTTAAAATTTATAAATTTAAATTGAAAAACAAATTTATAACTAAGATAGATTGGTACTGTACATACACATATGTATACATGTAGATAATATAGAAAAATAAATAATGTGAAAACTACTCGTAAAAGAATTTATTTAAAATTTAACTATAACAACCTTTTTTAATTTATAAATTATTGATCAAACTGATATGACCCACAAAAAATAAACTTATCTTATCGTAACACATCAAGATCTATTATATTCGGTTAGCACCGAAGTAACCGGAAGAAAGGGAAATATTACCTGCTTTCATTGAATGCTTTTGAGCTTTTAGTTTAATTTTGTTTTATGTACTGTATTTTATGTATATAAGTAAATATTATTCAATACACTATGTATATAAACGAAATATTTAAAATTCGTTATGCGCGGGAAACGAGAACTTTAGAACATTTTACATTAATTATAACAAACTTTATTTTGTCGAAATTATAACGAAAACAACAAGAATTAGTTATAAAGCTTCTTGTAAGTTTTCATTTTCACAAATGGTAAGCTACCTTAAAAATAGTAATTAACTTTTCATAACAACCGTCTTTTGAGAAACCTTATATATTATGCTGTTTGAATAATAAATTATCTTAAATTTAAAAATAAACTTTAATTAATTAATCTTGGCCTATTAGACGAAAATGATATTATTATTTTATATATCATCACGAAAAACGTGTCTAAAACATTTTTTAGTATGATTATAACATAATTCAACATACTTATATGTAAATATATCTTTAAAGCTGAGATAATTGTATATATTTGTACATAATAGATTATAAGAATGTTTTAATGTTTATTTAAAATAGATTACACATCGGCATACATCTCTTTGTAACATGTTAACAGTAGTTAAACAAAATGATACTGTAAGAGAAAGCTTTAAATCAATTTTAAACATCCTTTAGTAATATAATAAAGCGAGAAGCTAAAATTTCCATAATTTTATTACTTCCTCTTGATTCTCATCTTTTTATAGTGCAGAACAATATCAAACAACATATATACCCACATAAGTAATAAAATTTTATAAAGCTATGTAAATATATTGTGTCTTGATTACATTATATGATTTAACAAAGACTATGTACATTTTTACCTTTCATGATAAAGCTATATATAGATATATATAAGCATACATGTATAAGATAAAAAACTAAAGGTCTGTCATCTTGAAAAAATTGAAAAGTTGTTGTAGAATTTTTGTTTGTACACAATTTTTCCAAACGAATGGAAAATGCATACATATATACTCATAAAATATAGTACATGGCTTTTTATCCCGTTTCTTGTTACTGCTTTAACACATCCGGCAAATTCAAAAACGAACAGAAAACAATTATTTTTATTTTTTTTTTTTGCTATACACAACCAACTTTTTAAAGAATACAAATTCAAAACCATTTCATTATATTTTCACTATTTTTTTGACTTAAGGAAATTACCCCAACTACATTGTATATACTGTGTGAAAAATACATTTTTCACAGCACAAAAAAAAAGAAAAGAAAAATCCATTTTTCAGACATCAATGTGCAATATATACGACACACGTATATACGTTTGCCACAACAAAAAAGCTCATTTCATAATATATATGTATGATGTGGAATACATACATATATACGTATAAAAATTCTTGAGACAATCTTGTACAGTTTTATTTCTAATATAAAATATATTTATTTTTTAAATAAAAAGAAAATTTTTTGACAAGACAAAGAAGATATAAAATATAAAAATGTCATATTACTTAAAATTATATTCTATATTCTATATACACATATATATATATATATATATATATATATATATATATATATATATATATATATATATATATATATATATATATATATATATATATATTATATATATATATACATGTATGTTCATACATATACATATATGTACATGCTCCTTTTTATACTAGTTTTAATAATACGAGTGGTAATTTATTTAATAGAATGTAATTTGGTTAAATTATCTTTTGCTGTGTTTTTCTCGTCTCTGTCTTTTTTTAAGACGAAAGAAGATATATGGAGCGAAAATCTTTAACATAAAAATTTATGACATTTTAACAAAGATATATATGTAATAATGTAGATTTGTAAAAATTGTGTGTCATTAATTTAAACAAACAAAATGATTTTTATGTTTCGACAGATTCAATTAACCTTTTGCGGTACATAACATAACGCGAATTATTATTTTTTAAATAATGGACACAACATATATGTATATTTATATATATATGTTCATGGTTGATAAGAAATTGTTTTTGCAATCTTCATTGATGTAAAATAATTTGGTTTTATCTAAGAGACTTAAAAATAAGCTTAAGTTTTCGTATATTATTTAAAAAAAAAAAGTTTAATCTTTTGAAACAAGAAAAACAGATTATTTTAGTTTTCTCAAATTTCTAGAAGAAGACTGATTAAAAAGTGTATTATGTTTATGATCTATATAATAAAATGAAAATAGCATACTACTATAGAAGTCTTATACTATATATAATGAATATATTATGTAGTAATATCAGATTAGAACAATCTTGACATCATTAATTATATCACTATTATAGTTATAACAGAGGATAAGTATTTTATGTCAAAATATGATACAGATGTGTATGTGTGTTAACTGTGCATGTTAACATATATATTTTGTAATAAATCATAGTTAAAAGTCTAGTAAGTCGGACTTCAATTCAGTACGACCAGAATGATAAACCAAAACGGTTTACTGACATAACGTCAAGAAGTTCCACGTTGGTTTCAACACCTTTAAATAAATATGTCCATTAATAAAAACTTAGTAATAATAAAATACCGTATACATTTAGTCTTATTTAAAGACAAACATAATTTTTTGAAACTATATATGTAATTCTAATTAATAATAATTAATTTAGCCTTTAACAGGAGATATTCATACAATTCTTTTGATATGAATCCGTTTACGATTAATTAATTAATTTAATAGTGTCAATGTGTTGCTTAAATTAGTTTAAACTAAAACTATTTATGTTGCTGTATAGTCTAATCCAGTAACTCAGAAAATTTCAGAATAGATGCAGCATCAATTTTAAAGATTTATGTTATTTGCCAAGCGAATGGGAAACATGAGATATCTCAAACAGTAATCAAGTGTATAAGCAAACAGTATATTAGATTATTATGAATATTATTAATTATTAATAACGAAAAATTTCAACAGAACTTTTATGATTTTACATACAAATACCATCTAAAAATAATATTTTTACATCACTGGGTATTATGCTTTATTTGGGTTTTTGTGTTCTGTACCAAAATTTCTATCTTTTTTTATCTTGGCTAGTCGTAAAGATGAAAATTAAACATAACTATGTACATATATAAAAAATATCTTGGTCATCATGAAGATGATAATCAACATTTATTATTAATTACGAAGTGAAATAAAAATGAAAAACTGAGAGATAAAAAATTGTTTGTATGTTTAGTTTGGTGGTTTCGATGGTCGGTTTTCGGTTTTAACTAGTTAGTCTATTATGGACTAAGTTGAGTACAGTGTGGAATACTATAGAGTTTGTTCTTTCTAATTTAATAATAAATTTAATGGTTTCCATATAAGTGTACCAACTATTTTATTTTATAAATTCATATCAAAACTATATACTACATAACTAACGTTCGTACATACGAGTACAGTAGGTACTATATACCAGTAGTGTATGATTGGTTATAAAGAAGAGACAAATGATTGTAGAAAAAAGTTTTATGTTGAAACAAAAAAATAAATAATTTAATGATTTGTTTTTTAGTGTATACGAGCATAACAAAAAAGCTTGCTTCACTGAAGAAAATTTATTAATTACTAAATTACTTCATAAATTTTAATATTTTATTATTAATTTTAATTAAATATTTTAAATATCATCAATTTAATTATTATTATAAAATATTTAATAAAAATACTCTTGTACATAAGAACACAAAAAAACTTATTAAACTTAGATAACGAGTACATATTATATACAAAAGAAATACCAAAAAACAAAAATTTATCATATTTTGTTATCGTCGTTGGTATGTAGATAAGAAAAAACGGTCCAAAAAGAATTACGAAACAAAACTAAAGTACAAAATAAATTTCCATAAATTTTCATTTAAATTTTCCTATTTTTATTTATGTTGTATATAAAAGCACACACATGAACACCCTCCTAACAGTACAAAGAAATGCAAAATTCATGAAACATAATTTGGAAAAGTAATCATTATAAAGTTTTTCCTCACTCCCTAACCCATTTTCCGTGTCTCAAAATTATATTTATTTTTAATATTCACACATAAGCGATGAACGGAAGTACACAGTAAAAAAATTATGTTGATTACAACTACGTCGCTGATTTGACTTTATACATACATACTTATGTATATATTTATACAAGACAACGTGTATATTCTCACATAGATCACGATAATAATTATTTCTAAAAAAAAACTTTTTCACCAAAATTAAGAAATAAAAACAATTTTATTATTATTATTGTTTTATGAAGACAATTATGTTTTAATAACAGTTTCAAATGTTGCTGCTGTTATTGTAGTTATTTGAATATAACAAAAGGATTTTTTTTTGTTCGCCTTGAAGTTGTTTTTATAACATAATTATAAACTACTTTAGAATTTATTTTGTTGTTGCAAAATTAGACAATAATTATACGAGTTTAAATAAAATATGTTAATTTTGTAGTGAATGTTTATGACGGGTGGATATGAAAATTAAGGTTTTCATGGTACATCAAACAAAAGAGTTATTTGTTCTGAAATTGATATGATTTTTGTTCGCGTTATAAATTATATTTTAAGTTAAATTTATTAGATTGAATTATTTTATTGGAAAATGGTATATCATAAACTGTATGCAAGTTTTAGTCATTTAAACAGCTCTCAAGTAAATTTCTACTACTATTCGTATATCAGCTTTATATATATATATATATATATATATATATATATATATATATATATATATATATATATATATATATATATATATATATATATATATATATATATATATATATATATATATATATATATATATATATTATTGTGCAGACAACCTTCGCAACAAAATCATATACTTATTAGATTATGTTAATCCTACTTCTTAAATTTACATTTCTTCAATATGTTTTTCACATCGTTTACTTTTATGTAGGCTTCAAATCTGTCAATTAATTTTCTTAGTCATGAAAACGAATTATATCTAAATCAGCTTTTATAAAATTGTGAAGAGCTTTCAAATCCATTCCTTCAAAATATTTTAAAAAGGAATAAATTCTGTGTTTGCAACAAATAAATATATACCAGCAGCCAATTGAACTTAATTTAATTTTCCAAGTTCAAAGTTTCACCAGCACAGTGTTTTATTGTTCGGTTTGGATTTCAAATTTGTATTTCGACTTTTCTAATTTTTAATATTTTTAATATTACTTGTAGTTAATAATGAAACTTGAATCAACTCTTTATTAAAATAATCAAACCTATCACAGATATTCTCAATTCGTTAACACCCAACCAAATGTTTCTTATACAGAAAAAATCGGGTCGTTGTAATTAGGGTCCATCAATCTTATCAAAATAATAACTGTGTAATGTTATTTTTATTTTTAATTTGCATAAGCGCGATAACAAATTCAAATTAACGTTTTTCTTAATTTCTCTCCAACAAAAAACATTTTATATAAAATAAAAAGTTCAAACTGCGCGAACGGTGGTAAATTGATAATTAATGTACATTACGTGCTGCGTTCCAAACATATATATAAATACACATAGAAACACATTAAATACTAATTTATTTGTGTGGTTTGATATACATTTATATATATATATATATATATATATATATATATATATATATATATATATATATATATATATATATACATATATATATATATATATATATATATATATATATATATATATATATATATATATATATATATATATATATACTTACACACACCAAGAATATTCACAGAGCTTTACAACAAGTAGAAAATCATTTTGACTGACAATTAAAATACTAATTACGGATATATATTTCCTGAATGTATACGAGTATATTTACAACCGATCAATAAAAAAATATATACGAAATTCTATATCATTTAGACTATATAAGCTTCCAGTAGCATAAATAAAGAAAGAAACCAAATCATTACCCTAACGAAAACGAAACAAAAAAACATTTTAATTATTTCGTTAGCTGAAATTTATTTCAATTATTTTTTATGAAGAGGAATAAAAGACGAAAAGCTCACACGATGAAAGATGAAACGCTTTGTTTTTCGTTAAAGTAATATTATTTCATTTTTGAAAACATACAATATATTTATGATACTTGGTTGAACACCTTAATAAAAATTATAGATAAATTTTAATGATTATTCTATTTTTGTTACATTAATATGACAACAACAACACTAAGAGAATATAAAGTCTGCTTCAACTTTGATTGTATATGTATAATATATTGCATATATATATATATATATATATATATATATATATATATATATATATATATATATATATATATATATATATATATATATATATATATATATATACATATATATATATATATATATATATATATATATATATATATATATATATATATAATACATTTTTATGTATGTACTCATATTATGTATAAACAATTTAAGTACGTTGTAATATAATAAGAAAGTTTATAATCGGATTTATTTAATTGAGAAAAATGTTATATTCTTGAGAAAAACAGGATCATATTTATAAGATGAAACTAATCCAAGTGAAGTGGCTAAACCTATACTATGCACGGAAATATAAGTTTTGTATATTGAAATAAATTTAAACTTATACATGTGTACATATGCATACATATATCAACTTATACAATTTTACAATAGAATTAAAATTTTAAATTAAATTTAACTGCTCTGATAGTTCTCGTCGATTCTCACAAACATCTATATAGATAATAATCAATAAACTGAATTGCGGAAAATTGAAAATAAAAAAAAGAAGATTCTTCTGAAAAATTAGTAAAGAGCTTTTTGTTCGATTTGAAAGTTATTCAATACTATTTATATATATATTTATATATCTATATATATATATATATATATATATATATATATATATATATATATATATATATATATATATATATATATATATATATATATATATATATATATATATATATATATATATATATATATATATATTATATATATATATATATATATATATATATATATATATATATATATATATATATATATATATATATATATTTATATATATATAAATAAATAAATATATATATATATATATATATATATATATATATTTATATATTAATATAAATATATATATATATATATATATATATATATATATATATATATATATATATATATATATATATATATATATATATTTTATATAAATATATATTTATGTATATATGTGTATATATATATATATATATATATATATATATATAAATATATATTTATATATATACATAAATATATATTTATATATATATATATATATATATATATATATATATATATATATATATACATATACATATATGTATATATTTATATATATATATATATATATATATATATATATATATATATATATATATATATATATATATATATATATATTTATATATATATATATATATATATATATATATATATATATATATATAAATATATACATATATGTATATATTTATATGGTGTATTGTAGATGTTTTCTCCTTATCAAAACAAGTACTGTCATAACAAGTGTTTTCTCCGTGACATTAGTAATTCCAAGAACTTGGTCGATTTTCGAATGCTAACTTCTGAATGCTAGTTTCTCATTAGGTATTATTATTTTCGGTTATCACTGGTGACAGTTTAGTGTAGGTAACAATAAACTAAATAAAATTTACTGTTTTTACAGGGTGTATTTACAATCCAGATCGAATCGTTCTAGCAGTAATATTTAAAAATCACGTCCAAAAATATTTCTAATTACCTTGCGGATTAGTAACATGACATGTGGAATCGTAAAATTTTAATATTTTTTTTATGATTATAGTGAAAATAAGAAATCTTTGAAAGATAATTTTATATATACTACTTTTTTTAGTTTTTTAATTATGTTTAGTGACGAACATAAAAATATAATATTTTACGTATAACTAACCGAAATACGAAACCTATTAAAAGAAAAATTATACACTCACACTATTATTAATAATTTTCATGAAAATCATCTTAGAAAACTAATAAAAAAATTTATTTATTAAGTTTCATTATATAATTTTTTTATTATTATTAGTAAAGTTAATTTTCTAAAAGTCATTGAAAATTAATTTTCATATAAGACACAATTTTATTTCTAACTTTATTTTAAAAGTTTACTAATCAATATTTATCGTAACAGCTAAAAAATTAAAAACTATTTATAATTTTGGAAAAAAAAATAATTTTGAGACCAGTTTAAAAAACAAAAATAATTTTTCCAATTCGCTGCCTTGTAAAAGTTTGTTATTTGAAAAATTTAAAAAAAAATTAAACAGGAAATAAATTATGATTTGTCGTAATAAAATGAAAGGATATTTTTTGAAAATCAAATCTAGTGAATATCCGATTTTTAGTATAGTTCTGTGTACTTTAAAAATACTTATCTTATAATATCAAAAAAAAAAAAAAAATATTTTATTATCTTCAAGAATGTTACTCACTTGACTTAAAGTTTTCAATTTCATGACAACATAAATTTAAAAAAAACACACAGAGGCGAAAAAAAATTATATAAATTATTTTGGTGGCATTATTAAGAAGATATACTAAATTAATGTGAAAAGTTTTTGTTACTTTGTGCTTTTTGAGAAGAAAAAAAAAATAATAATAAGGAAAGCACAACAGAAACGAAGGGTGGATTTATGTAGTAACACAAAACAACAAAAAGAATCTAAAGAACGTGTATGATGTGATGATGATATTGAAAGTTATTTAAAAAGTCACGTAATTGAATCAATGTGTTGTGGAAATAATAATTTTTGTTTTTCTGTTTTTCTGAATTTCAACATTTAATAACGTACAGGAATATGATTACAGAATTGTTTATACATATTATATATATATATATATATATATATATATATATATATATATATATATATATATATATATATATATATACATATATGTATATATATATATAATATATATATATATATATATATATATATATATATATATATATATATATATATATATATATATATATATATATATATATATATTGAAAATAATGATTGTAATTTGTCATATTTGTTAAGAGTGTTTTGTTAGTTATTTAATGAATTCTGATTGAGTGTATAGATTTGGACGTTTCTCTAGATGTTTATATTTTGTATTATTTCATACGCTGTTATATACATGTTACTATTTCATACACTGTTATATATGTATATATCTAAATATCTACATATATATATATATATATATATATATATATATATATATATATATATATATATATATATATATATATATATATATATATATATAAAAGGTGTTTTTTTAAGAGGTTGCCGATTTTTTTTTTGAATAAAACACATATAAAATTATGAAATGACCAAATTTTTTTTTTATTTGGTAGATAATTTTTTGGCATTTAACATTTAAACACAATTTCTGGCATATGGCTACCACGACTATTTTTCACAAATGTCATTCTGGAGGTCCAATTTTCCAGCACTTTTTCAAGCATTTGAGGGCGTATGTCAGCAATGACACGTTGAATATTGGTTTCCAAAGCGTCAATCGATTGAGGTTTATCCACATAAACCAATGACTTCACGTATCCCCACAAAAAGTAATCGAGTGGCGTCAAATCGCACGAACGCGGAGGCCAATTCACCGGACCATTTCTCGAAATAATGTTGTCGTTGAAAGTTTCTTTCAATAAGTCGATTGTTTCACGTGCTGTATGGCAAGTGGCACCATCTTGTTGAAACCACATTTCATCCATATCCATATCTTCAAGATTTGACAACAAAAACTCATTTAACATGGTTCTGTATCGATTTCCATTCACGGTAACGCGTCGTCCTTCCTCATTTTTAAAGAAATATGGACCGATGATCCCACCAGCCCATAGACCGCACCAAACAGTACATTTATCAGGATGCATTGGTAATTCTTGAACGGCGTGTGGATTATCTTTGCTCCAAATGCGACAATTTTGTTTGTTGACGTATCCATTTAACCAAAAATGCGCCTCATCACTGAAGAGAATTTTACGGTAAAAAAATGGATCTTCTTTCAATTGATTTAACGACCAATCACTGAATTCACGGCGCAAACGATGGTCGTGTGGCTTTAATTCTTGCACCAATTGAATTTTGTATGGCACCAAACCCAAATCTTTACGTAAAATTTTCCATAAAGTCGATGGACAAAGTCCAATTTGCTGAGCACGACGACGAATCGATAAATTGTCGTTTTCTTCGACACTGGCCTCAACGACAGCAATATTTTCTTCTGTACGAACTCTTCTCATTCTTGTCGGTGGCTTGGCATCCAAAAGAGTGAATGTAGACCGAAATTTGGTAATTACGTTCTTTATGGTGGTCTCTGACGGACGATTATGTGCACCATAAAATTCACGAAGTGCTCTATAAACATTTTTAATTGAACACTGATTTTGAAAATAAATTTCCACGATTTGAAAACGTTGTTCTGGAGTTAACCTATTCATAATGATTTGCCAAACAATACTGAGTAGAAATGCCACTTTGAGCTGTCAAAACAACTGTCATAAAATAAAACGACATCTATCGGAAAAACAAACCTCCTAAAAAAACACCCTTTATATATATATATATATATATAAAGGTGTGGCAGTTTATAAAATCCATGTTAAGTGATAATACATTTAAAGTGCTACATAAATTCCCACAAGCATGGTGCAAAATAAATACAGGAAGATATTATATTTCCAAAGTTTATATTATCCATAGATATATAATTTATATGCTTTTTAAATGTCAGAAACGTGGATTTTGATTTACATCCTACGTTGTAAACATGTTTGTTTTTAATAGATTATATATTGATATATATATATATATATATATATATATATATATATATATATATATATATATATATATATATATATACATATATATATGTATATATATATATTTATATATATATATATATATATATATATATATATATATATATATATATATATATATATATATATATATATATATATATATATATATATATATATATATATATATAAATATTTAGCAAATCAATTTAGTTACCTATCTATCTCTTTATAAATGTGCTTGTAAAATAAATATATTTATTCATTTTAAACCATATGTTGCACCATAATATTATAACCTATTCCACCTAAATACTTTTCCTAAAACATCAAATAAACATTACACTCGTACACATTCTCGTACACACATAGGATTCAAATTCAAATGAAAATTTTAACTAATTAGCTTTTCTGTTATATGCGCCAAATACGAAAATGAGGGTTCAATTAAATCGATTTTACACCCTCGAGGAAAAAACGAACCTTCGAAATAAAATTCTAATGATTCAATAATATAATTATTGTTGATAAGAGAGAAGAAAATTTTCTTTATCATTTATATAACGAACTATAAATCTTGATACTCGTTCGTCGGTATACAATTTTTTTTTTAAATTGATATAGAGCTTACACACTCAAGTGCTTTGGAGAACATAAAATGAAGAAAAAAACTAATATATATTACGTTTAAATTTTTTTATAATAACATTTTCTAAACTCTCTAGTACGTACATATAGAGAGTAGATACGCAAAATATAAAGAATTTGCCCTTTTTTCATTCCACACCACTCGCAAAACAAATTTTCAATTTAATCTCAATATTCACGAAAAAATAATAATTTTATTTATCTTTCATATGATTGTTGATTATGATTATGATTATTATGATTGTTGTCATGGATTTTTATTATCTTATCATACTTTCAAGAAGTAACAATAATCAAAACGAAAAGTAAAAAAAAGTAATAAAATTAAATGGAAAAAAAAAGTTTTACAGTAGAATGGGTGTTAAATAGATAAGAACAAGTTGAAATAATTTTTTTGTCTTATTTCGTCAGTATTGATTTTCTTTTGTGCGAAGAGCTTTTATAAAACTAATATTATTATTGTTTTAAGTAAAAAAAACTCTTCATCTCTCTTATCCATATTGCAATATATAAATATATATATATAATATATATATATATATATATATATATATATATATATATATATATATATATATATATATATATATATATATATATATATATATATATATATATATATATATATATATATATATATATATATATATATATATATATATATATATATATATATATATATATATATATATATATATATATATATCTAAAATCGCTTACAACTTTATTATAACAAAATCCTACATATTAGGTGTTTCTAATGAAACATATGTTATTGCCATTCTTTATAATATATAGTATAAATATAACAATGCAAACTATAAAGTATTATATTTTATACTAAAATTATATTATCATTAAAAGTGAAGATAAATTACATGAATAGTTAAACTAAGATTTTTAATTTTTTGTTTTTCATCTTGCTGATCTTTTAACATTATAATTAGATCAAAGATTTGCTTTTGTACGTAAAAAAATTTATAAATCTTCTAATTATATTATCTATATGCAAACATCCTGTTTTTATAAGAATATAACATTTTCTTTTTAATTAAATTTCTATATAACTTGAAGTTTATATGCTAAGGACGAAACAACATGATATTCATTTAATTCGTTTCACCTATCTACCCAACTACTATTAATCTTATATACGTATATACCATATTACTATTATTATTACTAATGTCGTTTCTTTAATATACATTTTCTTATTTCGTTACCCACAATTTATCAATCAAATGTGTAATCGAAAAAGCTTATATATACATGCATATATACACGTATATCGAAATGAAAATAAGAACGTTGGGACAACAAAATTAATTCAAAGACTAGATCATGTCTTATTTACAAAATAATCATTTATTTCAGTCATCATCATTTCTGTTATCTACTTATTTAATATATACTACTATCGAGCTTTAATACAATTTATTTTAAGTTTAGGTGTGTATAGTATAGTTTCACATTAAACAACTTACAAAGTACAAATATTTAATTTATCTATTTCTAAATATTTATATAAATCTTAATTTACAATATAAATTTTTATAAAACACACATTGTGTGACCACTACAACCACATATTGAGAGTTCATACCAAACGGTTTTAGTGCTTTCCCTCACAGAAATGTATACTTGCCGCAAGAGGCTTATATCATTATATTTCCTAGTGCAAATCCATAACATTAACTTACCGATTATTATGGTACCTATATCTGGCCATCTTTTTTTTTATATATATTTAGCTTTAATTGGATGCAGGGCGGACTTTTAGACAGTCCTAGCTCCTTGTAACTTTCAGAGCTCCTGCACCCAACGCGCGGTCTTTCAAGTGCATTTATACTGCCTTAAACTCGTGCATTTTATACTCAAACGGAAACTGAAAACCGGATAACGAATTTCACTTCCTGGATGTTCGATGAATGAATTCGCGTTTTGTACCTTCAGCTCGAAGTTTTGGCAGCTTCACCGTAAACCTATGCTCATTGACCGTTCCTCGTGTTACCCGTCCTTGCGTAACTAATGGTGATATTTTCTCCTTTAATTTTGCAGAACATTTACCATTTATCAATCTATAGAACACGCAGAGCTCTGCAACATCTCTGCGGTGTTGTAGACTGTCTAGATCTTTCGTAAGTCTGGAGTTTTGCATCTTACCTTATATTATTAAGTTACGAAGCCAATATATGCTAATATGATAACATGATAACCAGTAAGAATTAATATTATAAGCGATTATAACACTACAAGTATGTAGTCTTGCATACATTATACTGTAACCACAAATCATCTTGTATTTAAATTATATTTTAGATGATAATTACACTTTTACAAAGTGTAGGTGTCACTTTTCCGACACCTACTACGATACCTTTTGGGGTGAAAGTTCGGGCCAACTTCATGCTCGACAAACGCCAAGCATGAGTTGAAATAAACATTTTTAAACATATATATATCATATAACTGACTATATAAACTTTCAGCATTAATCATTAAAATATTTACAGTCATAATAAATTGTTTATCGTTGGTTTATTAAATAAACCAATTAAAATTTATCATTAAACCATATTTATAACCAATTAAACCATATTTATATATGTATAGTTAAACAAGATTTTTAAATTTGATACAAAAACACGAATTAATCAAATTTCTAATAAAATTAACTGTTTGATAAATTAATAAGACCATATTGGATAAAAAAAATAACCCATAACTAATATTTAACCCTTCTCATTAATTGATAAATATTTGTAGTAAACAAAATGTTCTTTTTTTGTTGAGGTTTAGCTAAATCTACTTAACTAAAGCAATTAAAACGTGACATTTTACCCTCTTCTATATATATTATAACACTATATAGTAGTGTGATAAGCTTATTTATATATAGGTAATACATATGTGTATAAGGAAAATAAACTCGTAATTCAAGAATAAGGTGCTATCGTACATAAAATTGTAGATATTACATATTTATAAAACTATTATTGAACATTTTACCGATATTCTTACACATATATACGGATATAAAACTCCAGTAACATAATATTTTGTGTAATTCCCATTTTCCCAATTTGAAATTATGTTAATTTTTTGCTGTTTCTTTTATTTATTTTATGTTCTATCAAATTTCATGCGTTGAATATTGTTGTGTACACATGAGATATTTTAGAAGACGAGTTGATTTTCATTTCAATCGAAAATTTTCCAACTTGCGTTTTCTTTTCATGTATATATATATATATATATATATATATATATATATATATATATATATATATATATATATATATATATATATATATATATATATATATATATGTATTATAACTTTTTATTTTATCCTTTAGCGTTCATCCTTCTAAAGTTCATATCCTATATAGAGATACTACAATAGGAAAAAATTAAATCCCATTTTTTGTGCTTTTTGTTGTACATACACTATACATGGTTCAGATGATATTTTAAATTTTTTTTATGTAAATTTAATATTATTATCGTTAGTTTCAAATGGGTAGTATGTGTGTAGGTCTCATAAGATTTTTTGGGTAAGTTCCATATACATGATTTTGGCCACATTTGTGAGAAAAAACGACATTTTCGTTTTTGAAAGGTGATTCTAAAAATGTTCTAAATTGGATTATGTTATCCTTTTGTATATGATCTTTGTTGGGATAATCTTATTGCTTGATTAAATAGAGTATTTATACGTATATATATATATATGACTGTGAGAAGAGATTTGCGATGGAAATTTCAATTATATAATTATCGAACAATAAACAATAAACTATCATTTATACAATTTCTAGCTTATAAATCCTTATCGTATATATCAAAAACAATATATTTCTTTTTTTGTGTACTAGTTTTCTACAGTAACATTTTTTTCAATTTAACTAGTCGAGCTTGAAATAATTTAAAATACTTGAATCCAATTCATCTTCGACTAAGTAGTAAAAACAGATGCTGTGGTCAAAATAAAATCACAAACCTGTAACTGTTACATGAAAACAATTAAGCGTTACAATTCAACCGGGATATCCTTACAATTATACTTTGTCATGTCAATAATCTCTATATTCAAATATTTATCCTTTTTATATCACCCACAAAACTGACTACTTATTTATAAGGATCGATGAAAAATAGGATTTTTTATATTTTAGCAGAAGGTTTCGTTTTTTTAGTTAAACAATATAAAATACAATAATCGTGCTTCCAATTTTCATTTTTTATATGTATAGTATATCCTGTATGAGTACAAAGATGTTATTTAAAGAGCTTAAACTTTTTTTTTAACTTTTTGTCGTTGGTCTAATGTTATACAAAATAAAATAAGTATTTAAAAATAAATTGTTGGTTTAGGGATGAATTATCTAGGATATTGTTAAATATTATATGAGTTGATGAAAAAGATTAGCGAGATTTATAATGTATCGAGTGTATTATTGCTTTATTGCATATATTGATTAGATGTATATTGTCCCTTAAAATAGGGCAAATTGAAATTTTGTTTTTCCATTTGTATGTACATATCCATGTATTGTATTTAAAAATCTAATTAAAAATGTTCTTGTTAAAAATCTTATCTTGTTAAAAAATATTAAAATTATATTAAATTAATTTCTTTTTCAATTTTCATAAGAAATCGCTTCTTATTATGTTCAAAATTCTTTGTTCAATAACAAAATAAATTTATATATAACAGGAATAACATATTTGTGGTTAATGAATTGCTTTTTATATAATTTATGCTGTATACGAGTATAAAAAAAATTAATTAAATTTAAATTTTTTTTTTCATTTATGGTTATTATTATAAAATTTTGTTTTTCATATATTTATCTGCTCAGCTTATATAAAAGTGCTCCATTGATGTAAAACTTATTAAGTGAAAAAAAATTTTTGTTTCTTTTCGAACCATATATATACATACCATATGTATGTACTTATATACTGTTTAACTTTTATAATTAAGACCTATTTATCAAAATTTCGTTTATTACAATATTTATTTTTTAGGTAAGCTAAATTTAATTTTGTGTTTATTACGCGCTTTTTTGCTTGTTTTGACACAATCTTAATAATATACACTTTTGTAACACTGGTGCGGCGGGATAATTAGATGAAAGTTAATCCAAAGACATAATTTCATTTCACATAATTAAAAAACATTAAAAATATTTTTTTTTGAGTTTATAGTTGTTTTATAGAGCGTAATTTTCCTGTAACCACATTTAAACTTTGAACATAGCATAGCGAATATATAATAATTAATCTTACACCACAAAAACGAAATTTGAACAATAAAATTATAAACAATATAGAATATTATTCAGGTGATTAAATTTTTATTACACCTAAACTTTTCACATTTTTAAAACGGGGTAAAAACCGCTTACTAAACACAATTTAGTTTAGTGGCAGTGTTGTTAATAACGTAAAATATGATGTTGGATTAAAAAAAGGTTATTATATATATATATATATATATATATATATATATATATATATATATATATATATATATATATATATATATATATATATATATATATATATATATATATATATATATATATATATATATATATATATATATATATATATACTTTGAATACGTTATTGTATAACAAATAATAAAGAAAATTGCTCATGTAAAAAATATAATTAAACTTTCGACGAAAAATATCTGGAATATTATATTTATGGGTATAAACAATAGCACATAACCTAAAAAAATTGAAATCTAATTAAAGTTTTAAAATTAAAGTTCAAAAAATTCATTTTCATCTTTTAAAAATAAATGTAAACTTTTTATGTGCACAAGTAATTGTAAAAATTGAATTCACATACTGAACCATAAGAAAAATTACATGGAATTTATTAGATAATTTTACTTTTTGTTTTTAGGAAATTGACAAAAGTTCAAAAAACTTTTACTTTTCAGTTTCTGTTGTCAAAAAGGAAGATAATAAAATTCTATTCGAATATTTTACTGGATATAAAGAAGATAGTTTGAAAAGAAACATAAATTTGTTTGATGATAAAATACGTAACCTTAGAAAACAGTTTGATTGTGTAAGCACATGAGTCAATAATGAATAATTACTGCATTTTTATAATTATTACCAACTATTAGGACGAAATTCTTAAACATAGCATGATAGTTCTAAAGATTTTTTAAAGTTGTAAAATATATATATATATAAAGTCAATCTAAGAAGATCAAGTTTGTGAATAGCACAAACAGAAAATTTGTTGGCACTCTTTCTTGGATTCGTGTAATTTCGTCAGTATAATCTAGGCATCAAACTGAGAGAGTTGTTTTTTGATTATATTCTCATTAACGGGTAATAAATTCGAATGTAAACTCAAGAGTGGATTATTACAGAAAGTATACTTATAACTTTTTAATTTACATAGCAAGTAAATATATAGGCTCTAATTTCACTAATGCTTTCTAAACAAAATTGAATTCAGAAAAATTATGATACTATAATAAATAATTAGCACGCTTCATATTCATATCTGAACTAAAATGAATATTACATTTATTTGGGAAACATACTGTACATCAGCAACAACAGATACCTTTAATTCCGCTATATTTCTAATCTAGTTTAAACCAATTGAGTAGCAACAAACAAACTTTTCATTTTTAAAGTACTCTTAATAAAATTAACGCGTCAAAACAAAATCTATTAAATTTTAATAAATTAAATTAATAATTTTTCAATATTTTGTAAATTAAATGTAATTATAACTTTTTTGTGAACATCCATGAATTACGAATGGGCGTTAGGCGAATGATGTACACACCCTCTATATTTCTTCCACTCAAGTTTTAATGAAAAGGAATGTCATATTTTGTTTCTCTATATATTTATATATATATACATATATATATATATATATATATATATATATATATATATATATATATATATATATATATATATATATATATATATATATAAAAATATATATATATATATATATATATATATACATATATATATATATATATATATATATATATATATATATATATATATATATATATATATATAAATATATATATATATATATATATATATATATGTATATGTATATATATATATATATATATATATATATATATATATATATATATATATATAATGTTTAGATATACATACATAGAGATATGAAAAGATATCATGTTTGTTGTATTATTTTGTTATTTCTCAATTTGACATTAGGTACATATATATACTCCTATATATGTACTTCTATTTAATAATTTTCCTTAGAATTTGTGTTTTATTATCATTATTGTTATTATTATTATCTGATATTTTTCTATGTCTCAATTGTTACCGCTATGTGTTATGCTGATATTGTTATTTTGTCATTAAATTGTTGTTTGATTATCCCCGAACAAAATAGCAAAACAGAAGTAATACATATTTTTTGTGCTGTTGCTATATTTTAATCAACATTCTACTCTATGTCTATAAATAATGTATGAATATGTATATATATATATATATATATATATATATATATATATATAAACAGTGTAGAGAACATTAACATCTGCGAAATATCATATTCGGTTTTGATTGATTATATTTCGAAATCATACCAACAAATCCTAGATGTTGTTGTGTATGTACCATTCGTTTTTTTGTTTATTTCAGCACCTCCTGTATTGTTAATCATGTTTCTTTGTATTTCAACACCTTAATTTAATTAACTTTTCACGTCGAATTTCTTAAAAATCTGACGTCAATCTCATGTTTTCAAAATCCATGTTTTCACAAGTAATGGAAAACGAAGCTGACTGTTCTGTTAGTTATTCTCAAAAATTTATGTTTATTCGTTATGATTGGAAAATTATTATTTTGTCTCCCATCTGCCATCGTAAATTATCTTTAGGGTTTAAAAAAAATAGAAAATTGAATTAATTCTATGTTTTCAATTATAATTTCATTTTTAATTTATTCATAAAAAAGAAGACAAAATATATACATACATATATATATATATATATATATATATATATATATATATATATATATATATATATATATATATATATATATATATACTTTAAGAAAACATCTAAATTTAATTTAAATATTTGGTTTAAATTTATAAAATGCAATTTAAAATGAAAATTTTTATTTATTTTTTTTTTTCAGACGGGAAAACATTTTCATCGCACATCACTTTTAATAAAAGCATTCAATCATAAATTTCGTTTAGATTTGGAATTAAATACGTAAGTATACAATTTAATTAAAATCACTTTGTAGTATTGTACTACTAGAATTACGTTATCTTTTCAATATCCGTATAATTAAATATTTATAAAATATTATTGATTAAACATTCTATCTAATCAAATAGCAATCATAACCGCAAGCAATATATATATATATATATATATATATATATATATATATATATATATATATATATATATATATATTATATATATATATATATATATATATATATATATATATATATATATATATATATATATATATATCTACATATATATATATATATATATATATATATATATATATATATATATATATATATATATGTATATATATATATATATATATATATATATATATATATATATATATATATATATATATACAACTACATATTTGTTGGCAGATATTACAATGAAAGTTATGCCTTTCTATTTTTATCGAGTTTAAACATCATTCAATTATGTGTATGCTTAAATCTTTTAACCATACGATTTTTAAAAATCTGAATGAAACAAAACATTGGTTTAAAATTAGTGTCTTAAAAAATAGTTGGCTTAAAAACATTGCCTTTAAAATAGTAAAAAAGTTAATACTTAAATGTGAATATTTTTTGTAATTTTTTTTATTAATATTACTTGCAGTATGGAAAACATATTACAAACCAACTAAATTCAATATAAAACATACATAAATACTCTTCTGTTCTGTTTAGTTTTTTTTTACTTGTCAATATTATATAGATTTATAAATATATATATATATATATATATATATATATATATATATATATATATATATATATATATATATATATATATATATATATATATATATATAAATATATATCACATGGCACATAGAAGACTTAAGCAACACAAATAATAGTTTTCTTTCTTATATACCTATACATAACAAGTTTTCCTTTCATCATAACACAAAAGAGGTTTTTTTGTATCTATTATTATATTTTGAATTTTATTTTTATTCTCTTTCTAAAAATGAACAAAAAAATAAAAAATACGAAAGAATTAAAATAAAACAAAATTACAAAATGAAATGCTGAATTACAACGTTTTCTTCTTTTGTGTAGTCTTTTGTTTTAAGAAAAAATTAAACAAAAAGAGAAAGCTTTTTTGTGTTGTTTTGTTTTTGTTTTCGTTTTGCTTTTGTGCTACTACATTTTTTTTAACAACACAATAAAGGACATGATGTTGTTTTATATTTTCTTAAAGGTAGCTTATTTTTATTTAGAATTTTCGATCCATTATAGGAGCGAATAAAATGATACTCATATAGCCAAACCAATTCATCTAGTCATCTTACTAACCACCTCTTACATTTTAAATACATATTGTATGATTATTATAGTCATAAAACGATAATTCATGTGCGATACAAATTTATTTTATAGTTGTTAGTTTTGTTATATGAAATTTATTTTCTTCAATTAAAATATATCGCTTTTGAAAATACACATCTTAATTTTTCTTCATCAAATTATTTTTCTAATCTAATTATTTGTTATTTTTCTTCATCAAATATAAAAACTACACTAAGATTTTTATCCGGAATTTATATATATATATATATATATATATATATATATATATATATATATATATATATATATATATATATATATATACTTCTAACTTATTGTATACACTACTTGAATAAATTTAAATACATATCTTTAGCTTAGTTTTGTCTTACTTTGGCTCTCAAATATAACCGTTTTCGATTTAGAATTAATTTTCTTACAACAGCTTTTCTTTTCGGCGATAATCAATATAGATATGTATGTATATAAAATATCTACGTAATCTATTTTTAAATTCAACTATATCTAAAGACAAAAATAAAAGAAATTTGAATAGGATTTTGTTTATTTTATGGTAACTGGTACATATATATAACGTGAACTCAACCATATAACAAAATCGTAAAAAATAAAACCGTTTAAGACCAAAAAATAAAATTAATGAATGTTAGTTCAAATATTACTAAAGATATGTTATATATATATAGATATGTTATATATATATATATATATATATATATATATATATATATATATATATATATAAATATATGTTATATATATATATATATATATATATATATATATATATATATATATATATATATATATATATATAAATATATATTATATATGTATATATATATATTATATATATTTATATATATATATATATATATATATATATATATATATATATATATATATATATATATTATATATGTATATATATATATATATATATATATATATATATATATATATATATATATATATATATATATATATATTAAAGTAGAATAAAAAAGCGCTTCGAGCCAAAATAATAATTCATCCTAAAGGTGAAAAGCATAAACATAAAATTCCAATGGTAATTACATTTAAAGACAACAAACAACATTATCATCAACCGTGATTTTTTTTATTTACTTTAATTGTTACACTAAACTAACCCAAAATAATAAATTTCTTAAACCATCGTAATATATTCTATGCTTATACTTACCAGTACAGATATAGAACAAATTTTGGTAATAAGGAAAGAATATAAATTCTTTAGTACTAAAAACATTACAAAAATTTATTCTATATAATATGTATATACTCGTACAAATAAATAAGGAAAAAATAAATTAAGTTACGTGTTTATGGTTCATTGAGTTAGAATGTGCACACAAAAAGTAATAATAATGTTACAAATAAAGTAGAGTATAATTTACAAAAAATGGAAAATTTCACATAATTTTTCATTTCACTGTATAAATTTTATTAATATATGTACACACATATATATATGAAAAATTAGACTATAAAACATTTAAAACGAAATAAAATTGTAAAAATAAATATTATAAATTACACGAGTTTTGTCAATTAAATAAAAATAAAGTATGTATAATAATAATCATAGGTATGTAAATTCACTTATTTACAAAACACATTTAAAACAAAACACATTTTAAATTTTAAAAAATAATCCTCTATTTATCGTTTTATTTTGCCATATTTAGTTATAACTTTTAAGCGTAATAAAATTAAATTCTTGAATGTTATCTACAATAAATTATTGCGATTATAAAGATTAAAATTATACCAGTACTAATAAGCATCCTTTGGCAACGCGTTTAGGTACTTAGATACAGTAAATATACTAAAATATTATAAAATATTATATATATATATATATATATATATATATATATATATATATATATATATATATATATATATAAATATATATATATATATATATATATATATATATATATATATATATATATATATATATTATATATATATATATATATATATATATATATATATATATATATATAAATATATATATATATATATATATATATATATATATATATATATATATATATATATATATATATATATATATATATATATATATATATATGTATTTTGCATTTACATAATATTTCTAAAGCATTATACATTTTGTACTACATGAATCAAGTGACCTTGCAGAATTACTACATAGAGCTTGACATCTATATATTACATGAATCAAGTGACCTTGCAGAATTACTACATAGAGCTTGACTAGTTAAATTTACTTTTAATTTGACTTTTCTCATTTCGATCGATATTTTATACCACTCTTTTATATTTGTAGCTGAATTGACTATTCCTAAAAATATGAAACTAATCAAATACAATGGGATGTATCCCCATTAATCTAATACGCCTTAAATTATGCACTTCAAAGAACTTAACCATATTCAATTTGAATCGATTGGAGAAACAAGTGGTCGGTGAAGTAAACGATAAATATTTACTTAGTTATATACCACAACAATAAAATAAAGTAATCTACCTTTGAAAGAGATATATGGATCCTAAATGTAAAACTATAGTGAAGAAAATTTCTATTACTTAAGAATAGTTAAATTACATTGTATGTATATAAATTATTTAATAATTACCTAGATCAAATACACAACTTAAGATAGTTATATTATTGACTATTATTTTCGAGCTTTAATTTGATCAAGCAAACTATCGTCCGATAATATTTTTTTCAACTTAAATAGGTCGGATGTTAATGTTTAAGAATTTTATGATTGTCGCATAAATATACTATAAATACAAGCAGTTACCAAAGTTTGAAATTATTTATGTGAATTTTTTATGTCACTCTAAATCCTTATAAAATATTAATTTGCTCTAATATTTCTAATCTCATGAAACTTTTACAATTACCTTATTGGTTTTACATGTATAACTTACGATAAAATGGGTATATCTAAATATGGAGTAATTGAGTTTAACTTTTACTAAATGGCTCTGTCAAATCTTCTTACTTGTTAATGTGATTCACACGCATATATATAAATAAATATATATATATATATATATATATATATATATATATATATATATATATATATATATATATATATATATATATATATATATATATATATATATATATATATATATATAAATATATATAAATTTATTGTTTTATTTATAAAATAAGTTTCACTAAATCCAATAAATAAAATTGAACATTTTATATTTCTTAAAACCTTTTAAATGATGTTTGTCAATACCTTGAAAACATATTAAGAATAATAATATCAAAATACAATAAAATATATTCAATCTTACATATATATATATATATATATATATATATATATATATATATATATATATATATATATATATATATATATATATATATATATATATACATATATATATACATATATATATATATATATATATATATATATATATATATATATATATATATATATATATATATATATATATATATATATATATATATATATATATTATATGCATTGACATGTCTTATAGAAAGGGTGTCAATGGTAATTTAATCGAAGGATGACATATAAAACGACATTTATACATAGAAATGGTAAAATCGATTCGATTCTTCAAATAACTGAAAACTTCTTTTAACCCATGGACCGAAAAAATCTCGAATCAATTTTAGATGATTTGCAGAAAAATAAAAATCTTAAAACACTTTGAATACAAGAGACGTAAATGCAAAGGTTTATCATCCTTTTTCTTATTTTTATGTACGTATTATCGTTTGCAAAAAATATGAAAGGGACATAATTGATTTTTGTTGTTGAATTGTTTGCTGTTTTTCGTTTTCAGTTCAATTGATTGGTTCTGTATACTTGTACTATGCGCTTTGATCGTTTCTAACATATATTTCGTACTTGTTGGTTTTTTGTTTGTAAAAAAACGTTATTAGAACATGACGGTGATGATCTTGAAAATAAGAAAAATTCTCTCATCGTATTTTCCTCCTTTCTTGTTTAGAGAACAGACTACTTTGATGAAGAAAAAATTAATTAATTTTCTTTTGTTATTTTATCATAAAAACAAAAAAATAAATTATGTCACATAAAAAACATAAAAACGTATCAAAAACATAAAAGTTTGACATTTTCTATAGGAAATTAATAATTTTTTTTTCGTATTTATGTGTAATTGGAAAAAGAAAACAAAATTAAAAGAAGCAAAAGTTTTGTTTTTGGGAAATAAAATCAATAAAATCAAAAGTAATTTTAGAAATTTTGATTGGCAAGTTATTTTCGGTTTAGATTATATATATATTAGGCTTCTGAGAACTAGTCAATTATAATCATTTCTAGTTTTGTAATCCAATAAAGTTTTCTTTACACAACAACAATATACTCGTATTCCATTAATCATAGACACGCAAATTTTTAATCATTGGGATAAATTATTATACATTAAATTTATGTATGCTTGTCGAAAAATTAATTTTCAATATTTAATTCAAAATCTAATAATACATAAATTCATCAACCGCACATAAGATCGAACGCATAAGCTCTAAAAACACAATATTTGACAATACCACACCACTCATTCCACCTCATATAATCGAGTTATAAATATTTTTGTATGAGGTACTTATAAAATATCATTAATCAATAGCATATCTACCACGAGCTTTTGAATAATTTGTTATAAACATGCGATGTATGTTGGATTTTTTTTTGTACGCGCCCAGATAAAATTGACGCAAAAGTATTTATAATAAATCGGTTTCGGCAAAATCACAATGTTTAACACAAAATTATACGAGTATGTTCAAGAAATAACCAATTAAAATGAATTATGTGAGCTAATAAACTTTTCACAACCGCATCTATTTGACAATTGTAATAAAAACAATTCCTGTTAAAACAATTGAAACGATAAAATCTAAGACATTTATGTATATATTTGATGCGGGAAGCTGTGAAATAAAAATCAAAAGCACACAAAACTCGACCGAAAATAATAAATTTTTAAGACTTCTCTTGATATATAAATAAATAAGAAATCACTGTTTTTATTACCGATTTCAATTGTTTTTAGGAAATACAATATAAAAAATAGCATTAAAATTTATATTTGTATTTGTATCTAGATCAAAACGATAAAAACCGTTTATAGTTTTTAAAGACTTTACTGTATTCATTTCCAAACTATTTTTATTATTTACGATAAGACTTCAGCTGTAACTAGAAGTAGTTAGAATCTAAAGTATACTTAATTGATATTTAGGATAATTTTTTCAATTTAACAAACAGACTTAAATTTGATCACAGTGCAACAATATTAATTTTGAAATGGACGCCTTGCATCACTCTCTCTCTCTGCCACTTTATATAACTAATAACTCAAACTAGGGTTTTCATAAAGATATATAATAGATTATTTTACACTAAACTCAGTTTTACCTGGTTATATGGAACATGTATATGCGTAGATATACGATTTATTATAAATTTCTAGAAAACTCTATCAATATTTACGCTACAATATATTTCTACAATAAGAAGAATGAAACGAAACGAAAAAAAATCAAAATTCAAGTGTAAGCCTTTTCCAATACCAAACAGCATATCAGGATAGGTTCCGTGAATTAGTCATATCTACACAATATATGGATTGCAATATAAAACTGAGAATCAGTAATATTGACAGGCAGAAAAATAGACAGTTTTATATCCTTTAGATTTCCTATTTTCTGATTTATGGGTACTCATTTATTTATTTAAAAAAATATTTGAATGGATTTCCTATATTTACGTATGCATAAATATTTACAGATATCTATACATTTATATTTAAAACTCATTCGGCATATATTTTTATTTTTAAAACAATTTATCCTAAATAGTAGTACTCGAGTATAGTGAGCATAATACGGATACTTTAAATATGCAGAGATATTAAAAATCAAAAATTTGAAAAAAATTCAGAGTTTACAGTTATAAAATTCTTAGTTTACAGTTATAAAATTCTTAGACATAAAACGATTATAATTTTAAAGAATCTATTATTTTCCCAAATCGAATAAAAATTCGAAAAAATGTATTTTTTAATGCTAAAATATAGGCATAACTGAATTTAAGAATAGGGAGAAACTGTAATATTATAAATGGTAGACTTAAAATAAACCTCGGTTGTTGAAAATGTAGTTAGTGTGTATTATAGAGAAGAAATTAAATTAGAAATTAACCAAATTATTATTCAAACGAAAATCTTCTATTTTTAACATTTACAAATGCCATACCAGTGGAATATATATTATTACAAACCCTAAATCCTTCAAAAAATCACAAACACATACATAATTAAATTTTTGAATTTTTCTTATTCTGAATCGTTTTTCTTTTGATTTTTTTATTTATTTTAATTTAAAATTGTAGAAATACAAAATTTTATTTTTTCCAATTAGATTAAAATGTGAAAAATAAAAATCCAATCAATTTTCAAAACGAGATGTTTTAATAGAAAAAATACATATCTGTTTATTCTCGTTTCGTGAAAATCATTTTTTGTGTATAAATCTTGAATCGTGCTTATCCATTTGTCATATAGGTACACATCACACAAATAAAAATATAACAGAAATGCTATTATATTATATAATTATATTCATGAAATTGAACAAAAATCGAGTAATGCAAATTCTTAACGATTTATCAAGCATGTACATATATCGTTTCAGCTAGAAAAAATTATCGAATAAAAAATAAAATAGCATATTTCAGAATTCAAAACTACATGCAAATAATTCAACTTTAATATGAAAAAAAAAACCAAATAAAAACAATTAACAAATTAAAACCTTATCCAGAAGTATTTATACTATCGTCATAGGTTTCGATTTCTTGTGGTACGATCGTCAAAATATGTAAAGCGTTTTCTTCAATTCCCTCTTCATCCGAACTACACAACGCTGGTATTGGATGAACTGTTGTAACATCAATTTCATCATCCTCTAAATTTCCAACTTCATAGGATAGATCAACCGATTTATCATCATCGATAAGGTCGAATTCAGATTCCGTTTCTTCATAATATATATTTTCATCAAGTTCGACAAAATCAGGTATGAATGCAGACCAATTATCAATTTTCGTTGGTGTCCAAATAGAAACAACTCCCGAACTTATGCTAGCAATTACGGGCCGAACTGGATGCCATACCATATCTTGCAATAATTCCCCTTTATTACCTTGGAGTATTTTTATCAAATTTTTCGTTGATTTTTCCCATATATATAGTGCATGTTCTTTTCCACTACCACCACACACGTATTCGCCATCTCCACTAAAACAGCCTTTTTTCCAAGCACATCGACTAACCATATCATGTATTTTCTGTTCCGGTTCTAATATACCACATAAACCGCATGTCATCGCTTTATTCACATCATATATACGAATGGTTTTATCGGATCCAATGACGAGAAAGGATCTAGATAAAAAATTACAGTAATAATAATAAAAGCAATATACTATATGCTAGTGTTTACTACTTACCCACCTCGGCGTGCAAATTCAATAGACTTAACACCAACCGGATTTGGAGCGGCAATTGAAATTTGAAAACTTGCAACGATTGCCAGTGTCTCTGAATTCATGATAATAACTTTTCCTTTTATATTACCAGAGTAAATAAATTGACCACGTCGATCATAAGTCGCAATGTACTGCAATTTACATGATCCACCCACAGGAATCATTCGCGTGTTACCCTCAATATCTACGACAATCGGAAGAACTTTCATGGGACAAGCTAGAACCCGTGACATATTTCGCGGATTAAATTGAACTTTAAGTATAACCGAAGGAAAACACAACTTATATTTTCGCGTACTCGTTAGTACATCCCACACACATACATCTTTATCAGATGATGAAATTAATTGATAGCCGTTACGACTCCAACATAAATTACTTACTGGATGGACGTGGGCTAATATTATTTTAGCTATACCACGTGTCACAAAATCATAAATTACAATGCGCCCATCATTACAGCCAACTGCTAGTAGTGTTCCATGTCTATTAAATGCACATGTAACGGCTAGCGAAATACAATCAAGCGTACCATCAAATTCTTGAGGATAATTCTCCCCTAATGAACCTAGAATAGTATTAACCATTAAAATTTTCACAAACACTTAATTTAATATTAAATTACCCAGAAATTCTAAATTTCCGATCATTTTAACTGATTATTTTCGATACGCAATCTTATAAACAATCAACAGTCACAAGCACTACGCAAAAACTAAAACAAAATCATTTTCAAAACAAAATCATTATCCAAACTAAAAATTACAAATTCAGGTGTTTGCATAGGTCAATGGTTAACATTATTTCAGCTATACAGCAAAACTTTTGCATTAACTTGATTTACAATGTGTTGAGAAGATAGAATATTTGCTGCGTTTTTTGTTTTTGTATCGTATATAAAAGAGAAAACTATAGATTTTGTTTTAGTAGTAGGCGTTGCATTAATCCATATCTCATAGTTACTTAAAGTACTTAAATACTTGTTTCAATAAAATTGACTTGTATGGTATATGTATGTATCCTTTTCATTTTTAATGATAAATAAAATTGATTTTGATGATAAATAAAATTTACATGAAAATTATTGCTAATTTTACATCATCAAAACATTTTTGATAGAATCTCATTCCAATCGCTTTATATTTTCTAAGGTTTTGGTAAGGATTACAATATAATATTACTGAAGTTATCAAAAATATGTAATTTATCGCGAAAATGATAAGTTTGATGGGCACTCATTATTTGAATTTTATTTCTAGTACTAAATTTTACTAATTTACAATGTTTTTCAATGCCATCCAAGATACTTTATGAAGTTATTATTTATCATGTAGATATATAAACAATTTTGTAAAGACAATTAAGGAAAAATTAAAATATTATTTGAAAATTTCCAGAAACACCAAAATCTCGAAAATATAATATAAGAAATTCAATTAAAGTTAATAGTAAACGTTACCTACATATCCTATCAACTCTTTTTTTATATCTTTCTTCCTTTCAAGAGAAAAACCAACCAACAAAAAAAACCTCTTAAAGAGTTCCATTTTTTACATTTATTTAACAGGCTAAAATAAAAATAGAAAATAAAGTAAAAGGGACATTTATGAACGAGTTAAGAAGAATGAAAATCAGGCACATCAAAAGCACACGAGTAAAAAAGGTCATTTCGCTTGATAATATTAGCTGTGTATTTTGTAAAACACGATAAAAAATCAAATTATAAAAAAGGATGTTGTATCTTAGATGAATGAAAAAATTAATTATCTTTTTATAAATGAAAAAATAAGCCTATTATTTAAAAAGAAAATATAACCGAGAATATAAAGATATTTATGAAAGAACAAGGTGAGAAATTCGATGTTTACAACGAAACTTGAGAAAAATACATTTCTAGATTGAATCCTCCAATTATATACATATAAATATATATATATATATATATATATATATATATATATATATATATATATATATATATATATATACATATATATACATATATATATATATATATATATATATATATATATATATATATATATATATATATATATATATATATATATATATATTATGTGGTATGTTTATTTTGGTTTCAATTAACATTTAATTATTAAACTTTACATAATTTGTCACGAAAGATCAAAAATGTACGGAAATTAAATGGATGCAAGATAAAGTTAATTAAAAAAAATACTTTTACATCTTTTAATTTCCCAGGTACATTAGATTTCGTTCAATTTTTTCTATATAATGTCAATTAGTTTTATGTTTTTAATTGTTTTAATTAAATTCGACACCATTAAAATATATAACAGAATCCAGAACCCATGTTAGATTATATAGAATGATGTGCTTTTGCACGTTTAGAGATTTATTTATTGTTAAAACTATCGATCCATTATTATTAGTTTTATTATTATAATAAAAAAAACTTTTTATATATTACATCCATGTACTATATTATTTATTTATCTTCAATTTTCGATTGGATATTTGACCGGAAATTAAAAACGAAGAAAGCATATTGATTATAAAAAACAAACACAATAACAGTTAAACTTGTTCTATCGAAAATTGAAAAATCGATTATTTACTTCTTATTTCAAAATGTATAGTATATTTTCCGATTTGTTTTTCCAAATAAACACAATGAAGAATAATATAAAGGATTATAGTTTAAACATAAATTAAAAAAATAGATCTTCAGTTATTGTTTTTTTTTTCAATTTAATTTTTCAGATCAATTTTAGAGTTCACTGAATAAAGTTTTCTTTCGATTTTATATAAAATTGGATTTTAATAATAAAAGCACATTAAAATATATCAAATAGTTAAATAATTAAAGTTCTCTTTTGCATTACAATTTTTGTGTTGTATGGACAACATGTGTTATTGTGTTGTAAAGTTTTCCAATTTAAATATTGATGGAAAAATTAACATTTCATAGAATCTATAAATATTTAAAGTTTTTTGTCCAATCATTACAGGATCGCATTATGTAGCGTCAGATTTAATATTATAAATGTTTAATATCATTAATGTGAACGAACTGATAAATCCCAAAATATCGAAATTTTAGATTTTCTTGAGTATAAGTTTTTATTTTCAAATTTAAATATTAAAAGTTCTCAAATTGTATTCTTTTTATTTCGGACCTTAAGTTATGTGTTAGTTTAAATTCTCAATTTTATTAATTACTTCACAGTTAATCGTTTTACTTAGTTTTTGAATAGATCCTATATACATCCATATATATATATATATATATATATATATATATATATATATATATATATATATATATATATATATATATATATATATATATATATATATATATATATATATATATATATATATGTATATATATATATATATATGTATATATATATATATATATATATATATATATATATATATATATATATATATATAAATATATATATTTATATAAACTAGGTTCATCGTTCATCTAATCTTTTTAGAAGAATAACAGAAAAAACTTTACTAATAATAATATTAAAAATAATCAAAGATACAAAACTTTCCGTTGTTTTCATTACTTTTTTCCCTTTTTCATTTCATTTTTAACGCCAATTTTTCTTTATTTTGGTTTTTTAATCGATAAAATGAACTTTTGTTACGAAAACGAAAAGCTCGAGATAACACAATAGGTTTACAAAAAAAAGTTTAAAACCTTTTATATATTTTTTTGTTTTTAGTAAAAATGAAATTAGAATTTTGCGCTCTTTTGCGGAAAAATATAATTTTCTTTTGCACAATCTATATATTTGAGCTTTTAGGTAAAATATACCAATTAATTTGGTCAAAAAAATTACCGAGTCCAAAATTATACACCTTTTACTGTCACTATAGCACGAATCAATTAAAAAAGTTTTCGGAATACAATTTTATTCAATTCAAATCTAATAATTTGTCCATAGTTAAGTTATATGTCTGTAGAAAGTCCATAACGTTTCTTGTCATGAAATAGGGATTAAAAGTTACACACATAGTTTCCTAGTTATATAATATTTATATGACACCATCGAAAATGTACACAAACATTTTTTTACTATGTAACTGGGGGTGAGAAATGAGAAAGAAAAAACAGTTGAGATGAAAACTATATTATCTTGTATGGTAAAACTATTGCATCAATACAAATATAAATAGAACAACGTGTATACATATTTTAATCTGTCAGTTAAATTTTTGCAATTTGTCAAGTAAATAATACAGTATAAGATAGTGCCACATATAAATAAAATGAGCTTTAATTTTTTTATATTTGTCAAAAACATAAAACTTTAATGGCTTTTTATGTTTTAGTAATTTATTTATTTATATATTGCGTTGTTTGTTTAATTATACTTAAATATACAAATTGTATATGTGGTGTCCGGTTCACATTATATTTCATTCGCTTTCGCTAACGTGAAGAAAATTAAAAAATTAATTAATTTTAACTTATTTATTGTAGGATACGACTTACACTCAGTTACACATTGTTGAGGTATATCTCTCAGGTATCTTCGACGAGTAAATATATTTCAAATGACATTTTTCTTTCCTATGATTTTATCTAATAATTAAAATTAAATTTAAGTCATATTCGATTTGAACATTTTCGTAATAAAAATGTATGTATTTCATAATAAATAAGCTTTTTGGATGTCCCTCGTTACCACAACAATAAACTGTAAAAACGTAAATTAATGGAATCTAGATAAATCTAGCAGAAAAAATAAATATATATTTATGTTTCCGTTATATATAAATATACATATATATATATATATATATATATATATATATATATATATATATATATATATATATATATATATATATATATATATATATATATATATATATATATATATATATATATATATATATACATATATATATATATATATATATATATATATATATATATATATATATATATATATATATATATATATATATATATATATATCTAAAAGGTATGAACATGCTCAGATAAAACAAAGCAAGCGGAACAACCGAAAGAAATCCCATTTAAACGCGACCCTATCCAAACCAACCCAAATGAATGTAATAAAATATATTTTAATATTTTATTTCTACATGTACTCGTATGAGTAAATACATCTAACACCGTTGGAACGATAAAAGGAACAACGCTTGATAGATTGTCTGTTAGATAATCATGTTGATTATAAATTATGTATTTTTTTATTTAACAATTTTGTGCTTTTTTTATTAAATGAAGAATAAAATATGCTACCTATACACATTTTTTTAATATATTATGTATCGTATAGTACATATATATAATACGTTCATATTGTTTAATTTTAATTAAAATTAATTTATTTTAAACATTTATCATTATTATTTAAAATAATTAGGAAAAAGAATATGTCATAACCCCAAATATACAACAGCGCAACACTCGTTACCAACAACAAAAAGCGAAAAGCTTCCAATCGGTTATGTTACATGATTAGCAAATTTTTCATTTTATTAAATTAGACGTATGAAGTTTTAATTTTAATTATGAATTAAATGTTTCGTGGGTTTTTAGGGTATCAGATTATTTAGCGTTTTATAATTCTTCTAATTGATCATATTTAAATGGAAAACAAATTATTTTCATTTCGCTTATATAAGAGTTGTTTGTTTTATATGTGGTAGCGCCACTGTAAACTACAAAACTCTGATCTATTTATGAATGATTTATTAAGAACACAAATTTATATATACATATATATATATATATATATATATATATATATATATATATATATATATATATATATATATATATATATATATATATATATATATATATATATATATATATATATATATATATATATATATATATGTATATATATATATATATATATATATATATATATATATATATATATATATATATATATCCCTTATTGTTAACTTTTTGAAACTGTCTTTTCGACCTTGTTCGATTGGTATGGCGAAATGAAGTTATGCCCGAAGAATGGAAAGTGGCCACGTTATGCCCAATTTTCAAGAAGGGTGATCGCTTGAAATGCGAGGATTATCGCGGTATAGCTCTCCTTTGCACAGCATATAAGTTACTGTTATACATTATCTTGGGAAGAATTACTCCTCTAGCGGAGTAAATTGTCGGCGACTACCAAGGAGGATTCCGTCCAAATCGGTCAGTCACTGATCAAGTTTTTTTGCTGCGGATCTTTCCAAGTACTACGAAACAACTCGCGATGTACACCAGTTGTTCCTAGATTTCTAGCAAGCCTATGACTCGATCAATCGAGAGAGATTGTGGTATGCGCTTGAATATTTAGGAATACGGAAAAAATATGTACATCTCTGTAAAATGACAGTAACACAGTCACAATGCTGTGTTAAAGTTGAGAACAGGCTATTGAGAACTTTTGCAATTAATTCCGGTGTTCGACAAGGAGATGCGCTGTCTCCGATACTTATTAATCTCATGTTGGAATACATCCTACGTAAAAGTGAAACACCTCAGGACAATATCTTATTCCGACAATCCAATCAACTTCTTGCTTATGCATATGATTTCTGTGTGATTGGATTAAATGGCAACGGAGTGAAAGAGATACTTGATCCACTGGAACAGTGTTCAGCTTCCGTTGGTCTCAAAATCAACGAGTCAAAAACCAAATATCTAATCTCTCTGGTTTTAGAGACCAAGACGCAATTGATTTCAGTAATGGTAACCACACGTTTGAAGGAGTGACTAGATTCAAGTATCTTGGATCTCTCATCACTCACGATAATAGTAATACCTTGCCACTGGCAATCGGGCTTTGTATCCTCTACGTCTACTGCTGAAATCAAAATATCTTGAAATGCGGATAAGCTGAAACTGTACAGAGTGTTGATCAGACCCGTTGTCATGTATGGATGTGAGAGTTGGACCTTGACGGATGAGTACGAAAGATGACTTCTAACATTTGAGAGAAAAATCATGCGTGTGATACATGGCTCAAAACGTCGATGGCACATACCGAGTTCTTTTCAATCACAAGATCAGGAATTTAATGCAAATTCCTGATATCGTGCATGAAATCGCTGGGACACGTTCTGCGTACTGATCCGAACCGAATGATACAGCGAACCTTTAAGGGAGAACCGCTTTTCGGTATGCGAAGAGGCCGCTGTCGGTGACGATGGCTCCACGGCGTAGAGAGCGATCTGGCATCTTCAAACTGTCTACAACGGTTTGAAGAGCTGGCTCGTGATCGAAACTGATGGAGTCAGATTGTTGACACTGTACGGGCAATAATGGCCTGTAAAAACCGCAAAAAAAAACAAAAAAAAAATATATATCTATATATATAATGAATAAATGATGGGTTAGACCGAATTAATGCTAAATTAATCATATATTCAGGTAAATATAATGTAACTACATGGCATCTTAATATAATACTGAATGTGAGTTGTTCGAACACTTTCTATACTATCAATTAAACACATAAAAATATTATGTGTTTAATTGATAGTATATCTCTCTTAATTTAATTGATACTATATCTATATATCTCTCTTTTCGTTACAGAAAAGAATACATAAATCATTTGCTTACTGAAGCTTCAACTCAAACACTAAAACATGGTCATATCACAAAATATATATTTATATAAACATAACTATGATGGGAATCATATTTAATTTTGATGTTATTTGTAGTCTAGTTCAACGAACGAAATTCTATTTAATCAATTGTAAATTACGTCAAGTAGAAATATCAAATAATATACTCAATTGCATTCAAATTCAAACGTTTATATATAATTGAAGTAAAATGATTCGTTATCCAATCGTCGTTGTATCCATAACACGTAGGAAAATTATCATTTCATTTATGAATTCGTTTGCTTATTTTCACAATCATAATGTCTTTGATTCCAGCATAAAAAGTATCAAATTTTGCAATAGATTTTCTCACGTAACAAGTTTATTGCTCTATCCTATATACGAATATAATATAACAGCACCAGAAATAACAACAACAACAATATCTAATAGAATTATCAATTTAATTTCGCCCAATTTTCAATTTGATTGAACACCTTTATTAAAATTATGATCAGTTCATTGAATTCGGAAATTTTACAACATTAACTTTTCTTCTTCTATGCTCATGTTTTGATTCTCATGTCATTGTTGTTATTTTTAGTATTGGCCATTCTTAAAAATATTTACGTAACAAGGAAATCAAATGTCTTATTGTACATTCATACATGCGTATATATTATTTGTAATGGCCACTTAAAAAAGGTGATATTTATTTCCTTCCTTATTTGCTCGTATATAAATTTATCAAACAATTGATTTCAGTGTCGTGAACCAATAAACACTGTTCAAATATTAAAAGTTTAACATTCGTCAAAGCTCACTATTACATATAATACTACATATAATATTATAGTACTTTCCACATCAAAGTTTGACTAAATTTAAATATTTATAATTAATAATTTTATAGTTTTCATTCTTTTACTTTATCGAATCACCCAACCATTAACATATTTTAATTAATTAAACTTTAATAAAAATGTGTGTGTGTATATATATAACATAAAAAGTTAAATTTTACAATATTATTTTTCAAATTTTAATTAAAAAATGAAAACAGATAATTTTAATAACAATAAAATTATATATTTTATTTTTCTCTCTCTCTTTACAGACAACTTTTGGCACCGAATATTATGCAAAAATATGTTTTACCAAGTGGATATCCTCAGGAAACACAAAATGTAAGAAAATTATCGTATATGTGTAAAATTGAATTTGAAAATATTTTAATTAGAACTAATTAAATTTTGGATTCGCGCAATATTCGATGCATTATATAGTTTAGTTTTTTTTTGTTCCTTCTTTTAAAATTAGATAATTACAAAATATAATGCCATGTATATAAACTAAGCTTTTATCCTTTCTTTCCGAAATATAATATTCATTAAAATTCCTCTTATTTTCCTACTTGCTCTGTTGTGCTATATATGTATATATATATATATATATATATATATATATATATATATATATATATATATATATAAATATATATATATATATATATATATATATATATATATATATATATATATATATATATATATATATATTATATATATATATATATATATATATATATATATATATATATATATATATATATATATATATATATATATGTATTTAACAACAGTTATATTTTTTGGGTTAGAAAATTTAAATCCCAACATAATGCAATTAAATTCGTACAACAAACAATATGCTAAGATAATGGGTCTCATTATTTATCTATTACACTGTGATTAATTTAAGAATTATGGTTTTTATATTGCTTTCGCAACGTCAAAATGTTTAATCCCAAATGAAAACAAGTGTAATACTTCTTTACATCTGGACATGAAAAAATTAATTTTTTTGGTTTTTAATTTTTTCAACACAAAATTAAATTAGTGAAGTTTGCACAGCTAAACATTTTACACATCAACATTCAACCATTGTGTTATCATCAGTAAACAACACAAGCAATTTTCAGTTTAAAATTAAAATGTCACTTAAATTCAATTTTTCATTTTTCATTTTCAACACACACACACACACATACACACATATATATATATATATATATATATATATATATATATATATATATATATATATATATATATATATATATATATATTATATATATATATATATATATATATATATATATATATATATATATATATATATATATATATATATATATATATATATATATATATATATATATATATATATAATATATATATATATATATATATATATATATATATATATATATATATATATATATATATATATATATATATATATATATATATATATATATATATATATATATATATATATATATATATATATATATATATATATATATATATATATATATATATATATATATATATAATATATATATATATAATATATATATATATATATATATATATATATATATATATATATATATATATATATATATATATATATATATATATATATATATATATATATATATATATATATATATATATATATATATATATATATTTATAAAACATAGAAAAAATAAATTTTCATTTTGTTCCTTTTCTCTTATTTTTCGAAAATTTGAGGTGACAGAAAATACTCCCAAATTAAAAATCCATAGAATGATATTCGGAAAAAACACCTTTTTGGAAAAGAAAAATTGTAAACCTATAGACACACATAACAACACCGGTAACAACAAACGGTAGAAAAATAATAAATAGAAAATTGTGTAAATTAGATGAAAATCTGTTATAATAAAATACATATTATCCCTATTCCATGTTCTCGATTACTACGATTACTTTTAATATGAATTTTATTTTAAATAATAAAAATAAAAATTATAAGCACGGGAAGATACAGTCATTCTATGTACGTATGTATATAACATGACCACTCGCGTATATTTTTCTAAAACTCTTTAGCATCTATATGTATAGTAAAATTATCTACGTTCATACCTTTAACTTTATCTAAATTAAGACACACATTTTGAACACATCAAACAAAACGCAAAGTTTCTTCTAAACAAGCGTAACACGAGTTATTCCTGTTGTTATGAATACATGTATACAATACACACACACACACACAACACAGATAAACTACTATGATGAAAATGAAGTGGTTATTTCTATTTATATTTTCCTCTGTCACAGCATAGACTGTAAAGTCGTCGTATACGAGTATTCAAGAGAGCTTTATAGCAAAAAATTTAAAGTGAAAATTTTTACTGAAAAAATAAATAAATAAATAAAAGGAAATGGAAAATAGAAAATGATGAAAGAAATTCAATTACTGATTTAGACATTTTATGTTTATTTAATTTTTTTTCTTTTTTGTATAAAGCTCGTTTGAATATATCGCTCGCTCGCTCGCTCTATATTCACCCTCTAGTTGTCATTTATGTTATTATTACCATTGTTGTTGTTAATGCTGTTGTCGTTGCTTGTTCAAAAAATACAGGTTGTTTTTTTCTTCTCGAAAATGTAGTACGAAAAGATGGTATTTGTTGTTAAGAAATGGTAAATCTATTTTGATGAGAATATTTATATAAATAATAAAGGAAAACATAGGTAAATTTTTACGTATCTATTAGAAACGTATGCCCTCATAAATATTTACAATTTCACGGATTTTTTATTTTATTATTACGTTGTTTTGTTTACACATCTCTTGTATATATGTACATACATAAAACAAGAAGTTATTTCGAAAATAAAATTTACCAAATTAGCTATACTTACAATATACATATACTTAAGCCGATAAAAGGCATTACATAATCTTTTTGTTTTAAAAATTACTACAATAATTTGTTTGTTATATTTTAGGAAATCGAACACTGTTATTATCACGGGACAGTGAAAGATTATCCAGGTGCCAGTGCTGCCTTTCATACGTGTAATGGTGTTAGTGGCGTTATACACGTAGGTAACGAAACATTTGTAATACATCCATTTTATGGCGGAGATTTATCGGTAAGTCAATTCATTTTCCATATTTTCATACTTCATTTTTCATATATATATGTGTGTGTATATAACTGAATAATCAATTTTCATAATTAAAAAATAATTTGTTCATACAAGAGCTTACGAAAAAAAGTTTTAAAAACATCAATCAAATTATTTATTTATACATATATAATAACATACGCATTTCAAATTTTCGGTAAAATTTATTTAGTACCTTGAATCTACTTAGAGATATATTATATTTGTTGGGTGTTTTTCTCGCAACGAAATTTAGATTTACATTTGTAGAACATGCATTTATTTAACAGAGACATATTAATTCATAATAAAATACATAACATTGTTTGACTTTTAATCACTGTCAACTTTTTTGGTTTGCCTAGAACATGATTGACGATTTATGCAAGAAGTTAGATAGTACTTTAATTGAACACACAAACATATCTGCAAATTACAATATTAATTATATGTATCTCAAAACAAAATAAAATCAAACTAATATTATTCATATAAAACTTTATCAATTTATCTCAAAATAAGTTTGATTGAATGTACAAATTAATAATTACCTAAAGCATAACTTTTTATGGTTATATATTATATAAGATACATATACACATTAATTTGCTTTATAACTTCAATTACATAATTGATATACATTTTCTCATCATTATATTGATGACGCTGATGGAAATGATCCTGGGAAAAATTCGAAATCATATCTAATTTTATGATAATAAATTAAAGAAAAACTTGCGATTTGTTTCATCTACAATAAACCTACAGTATAACACATACATACGTACATTCGTATATTCGAGATATTGATTGATTGGATTTCTTCTGTAAGGAATTATTTTTTTTGAACTGGAAAATATTTTTTTTTAAATTTAAATTATTTATATGTAAAACAAAACTCTTATGATTTGTGATTGTGTGTAACATAAAAAAAATTATTTATAAATATGCTTGTTGTCATGAAAATTTCATGTGATCGATGGGATAAATATGAACAGAAAAATTAGATTTTTCTTTCTATATTACAAATGGTTTCTGAACTGTCAAATTAAATTTTTTTTTGCATAATATAAAATGTTACATTGGTTACATTATGATTATGCTATTTTAAATTATGTGCTTAAGTATTTATTATATATGTATATGTGTATATACAAATTATTACATAACATTCCTTATATATGTATATAATCAAATATAATAAAGAAATAAAAATCATTTACATAACACTCCTGTTTGAAAATAAATAAAACCTCTCGGATTTTTATGTAAATTTTCTTCTTTTAATCTTTTAAAAATAATACATTTCATAGAATCGAAACGAAAATATTTCAAAATTTCAACATCTGAACAAGCAGAAAAATCTATAATTTTCATACAAAAGCACATCTGAACGTGATCAATCATATTTAAAAATAAATATTTGCGTTCGAAATACATTTTTTGTAGAAATTCTGTCAATTTAATTATTCAAAAAAAAACATATATTTTTTTGCTGAAACATTTTGTGGTATTTTTATTTTATTTTTGCGTATTACCATGAAAAGGATTTTCTCCATTTTTAAGTATATTCTCGTTAAGATAGATATAAAGATATTAATTGATATAATATATATATATATATATATATATATATATATATATATATATATATATATATATATATATATATATATGTATGTATTATATATATATATATATATATATATATATATATATATATATATATATATATATATATATATATATATATATATATATATATATATATATATATATATATATATATAACCAAAATTCTTTGACATACTCGTAAAGCTTTTATAAATACGATAAAAATATTATTTTCATGCAAATTTATATCAACAACAATAAATTTCAAACTTCGTTGATAAAAATGTCCTTGACCTATTTTTTAATGTATTTTACTTATTTACTTCCTAACTAATAATAAATCCGCCGAAAATTACTAAGTTTACAAACAAATCTAACGACTACACCCACCCACCTTCTTATTCGTTTTATTATACCTTCTTGATTATTTTGTGTGGTTTTTTATAATCCAATTTTTTTAAGATTAAATTTAATAATTATTTAGTTATCTTTATTCTGGTGAACGATTTAAATACATTCGTATTTATTTGTTTTTAACAAAAATAATAACCGAAGCTAAAAAACTATGGTCCATTAGGTGAATGGCTCAAAAGGCTAAACTATATATATTAGTTATATATATATATATATATATATATATATATATATATATATATATATATATATATATATATATATATCTGTGGTCTTTTTACAAAAGGGCATAAGTCGAGTTATCACCAAATCGACTTTTTGAGATATTCGAATTCCCTGTACAAAACTACATAAGTCATTAATTTTTTGTCATTTTATAACCATTAGAAAGATTTCCTCCTTAAAGTCATAAAACAGCATCACTTTAAACCAAAATAATGTCGCCCTGAAAAATGAACGTTTGACTTATGCCCTTTTGCAAAAAGACCACAGATATACAAATATAGATATATGTATATATATATATATCTATATATATATATATATATATATATATATATATATATATATATATATATATATATATATATATATATATATATATATATATATATATATATATATATATATATATATATATATATATATATATATATATTTGTATATATATTTATTCCGCATTTAAATTAAATATGAAATATGGTATATAACTTTTACACAAAATTATTTCATTGTTTTATTATTATATGGATTAATATTTATATTGTGAGAAATTAAAAACTTGGTTTGTTGTAATATGCAAATTGAGTGTTGAATATTAACCAAAACAAAATTGGTGAAAATAAATTAATTTAATTATTATTATTATAATAATTAAGCCACCGTTAAATTATTCCACGGTTAATTTTTTTAAATTAAACAATTTATAATTATTTTTATTACATCGTTCGTAATTTTTAATTTTAATTAAAACGAAAAGAAAAACAAATTTTACAACAAAGGCACCAATTTATAAGGAAAACATTAATATTCAAATTAGAAATTATATCACACAATACGAACAATGTTTTTATCGTTAATTCAAAAGGGAGTATAAATAATTGCATAATCCCTTAATTAATATAATTTTAATTACTCATAATATCCACATTATAGAAAATAATTATATGTTTTGTTTTTAATTCCTAAAATTATATTTTTTTAATAACAAAGAATTACATTTCAATTAAATATATATTTCGTACATAAATTAATAAATTTTAATTTTTCTATTATTCAATTACAATATTAAATGTATTGTAACTCGATAATATTTGGACGGTATAAAACTGAAATAATAGAATTAAAAATAATTGATGAATATAGATAAATAATTATAAAATTTTAAAACTAATATTTAATTCTTTCGTTGTGACGAACTATTATTTTCATCAAATGTTTATTTTATATTTGTATCATTTAGGCTGGATGATCTTTGTCATTATACAATAAAATTACTAACAAAACCAAAACTAACAATAATAAAGAAAATAAGAAGAAAATTCTATTAATTCTGAAAATGAAAACGTGTATTATTATACAACTAACTATATCGAGAAAGAAAATTCATTAATTATATGTCCACCTTTCATTAATGTTTGTTGTTGTTTTTGAGAGCAAAAGTATATAATAATGGGAAAAGAACCGAAAATGAAAAATTATCTTTCTAATTTTCATTTTGTTTTTTCATTTATTATATCGACTTTGTTGTTTGTTCGCCACATTAAATAATTTGTTTCACAAGATGAAATGTATATGTGTATATATGGTAAAAATTACCAATATATCACAATGAATACACATGAACACATAAAATTAATAAGATCATTAACACATTGAAGGATTTATGTATAAGATGATTTTAATTTACCTTAAACTATATAATATATATATATATATATATATATATATATATATATATATATATATATATATATATATATATATATATATATATATATATATATATATATATATATATATATATATATATATATATATATATATATATATATATATATATATGTAGGTGTATTATGTAGAATTTAAACGCAAAAAATTCATGTCATTAGAACATGCTCGTATAAATTGTATTGTATTCACTATTCATATAATAAAATATACTGTCGCCCAACCACTTTAGTATATACTTCAGTATACAATAAATACATAACAGTATGATGAAAAACAATAAAATTTTCGTTTTTTCTTCAAGTAAATGATAACATTTTCAATTCAATGTTTTTCTCCTTATTATTATTATGTTTTTCTTCTTCATTTTAATCCATCTCAACGTCCTTCAATTTTTTACATTTTTGTCTTCTTATATTGGAGAATATATATATATATATATATATATATATATATATATATATATATATATATATATATATATATATATATATATATATATATATATATATAAATATATATGTATATATATATATATATATATAATGTCATGGTATAAATAGGGAAAAATAGATTAAAAATAAAGTCCATTTATGGAGGAAATAGCAGAAAATATATATTTTTGATTTATTAAACTTTAACTGAAATCATAACCCCATTTTGTTTTTTAAATAAAAATATAAAACATCTTAGGGTTAAATTTTCTAAAATATAGTTACGGTTTTCAACATACTATCATAAACTATAATATTACCCTTATAAGTTTATTGATATGTTAAAATTTACCTTAAAATCGAATCAGTCAGATATAAGGCGGTACAAAACACTAGTTGTTCTTTCTTCCGTAAACTTGTAAACTTTTAAAGCACACGTAAAAACGAAACCGTTCATTTTTAAATTCAAATAAAATATCATCTACCAATAGTACAGCTAAAGCCTTTATTGGACTGTAAGACCAAGCTCTAGGCAAGATTTCCGGACACCGCTAGGCCTATTTACGTAAAACAATAGGTAAAGGTAAGAAGCTATGTTAGTTAGGAAATAACGACCCGAATAAGGCACCTTGACAAATCATTTCTAAACTACTGTTAGCACAAGACAATAACATTTTTAATCTAATAATCGCCAATCCGCAGTCTCTGAAATACGTTCAAATAGATATCTGAAACCTTATATTCCAAAATAGCAATCTCTTTTTATTTCCTGATTAAAACAGAAATTAAAATAGACCTCTAATAAAGATAATTAGTTTAATCTCATCCCAAGTGCACTCACATATGTGCCTCCATCTTCTAGTCCAACGCGAAGAGGTTAAATATTCACGATGACCAGACAACACCGCATACACAATACAATCACCCAACACTACACTAGGTCGCTCACAGGAGAAAAAACATTCACTCCTCTCCTTCCTTCTAAACATACTGCAAAATGCTATCGCAATACACCCATCACAAAATAATCCGATCATCAAACCACACTAATGGTTTATTATCCCTGATATTTTAAAAATGGAATGAAAATCAAAACCTTAAAACTTTGAATACAAACAGGAGAGAAAAATAATAAATACAATCACGATGTGTTAACTGTTAACGAAATTCAAAAACCAGTTTTAACACACAGCGTACAATTAAAATGTTAACGGTGGTGTATGCAAAACATAAATAAAAAAGCGAAAACTAAATAAAACGGTACTTACCCAAATATATTATGTAGTCCTAAGTATATATTAAGTTAAATCCATTTGCACTATTATTACTTTATTTATTTAACACTATTCACTATTCAATTAAACACTTTAAACACTGAACACACAGAGCAGGAAGAAAATCACGTCTGCGTTCTGTGACGATCAACACTGTACTCCGCCAACCATAGAGCTTTACCCTTGAAATTTATATTAAATACTGATGAATATTATCATTAATCAGGTTTAACATCTGAGCCCGAACGATAATTTAGTGAATGAACCGATTGTATACACTACTACAATCAAGCTTTGCCGTAACAATACAAATGTACATAGTTTTGGAAACCAAATTTTTAATAATAAATTTTAGGGGCAATCAATTCTACAAAATCTGCTTATAGTGCAAGATTTTAAACCATTTATTATTATTTTATATATGTATTTGTTTTGTTAAGTAGGAAACATATCATAAAAGCACATTATACTATATGCGAATAACAAAAATTAATAATTTTTGTAATATGAGTGGTCAGTTAAATTAATTCTGTATATAATAATGGCTTACTCATAAAAAAAATTATACAAATTCATCTCATCTGGAAAATTAATTTCTATTTTATCGGTACTTTTATATACCGTTATTAATATAATATCATTTTTATTGTTATTACTAAACAAATTCGAAAATATAGCTTTTATATGTGCACGAGTATATGAATGCTTATACCCAAAAGCTCAATATAATTTTGGTTTTACTTATCAAATTATACTACTCAACTATTAATTACTCTAATGTAAAAGCCACAATTTTATATAATTTTGTAAATTTATTAATTTTAAAATTAAAAGCTTTGTATCTATACAAAAAACACCAATTGTTTGTACATTGGTGTATTAATTTAGCGCAGGGTACATTGGCGATAATATACGTTACCCAAATTACGAATATTTTGTATATAAAAAGCTTTACATAAATTTATACAATCTGCATTATATATATATACAATACATAATAAATAATAATACTGCTGATAATTATATAAATATATAATCAAAATAATTGCTAAACGAAATTATATAAAATAGAACTAGTTGTTATTTATTTATTTATTTTATGGTGTATAGTTATTATGTAACGTATGTATATAATAAACATATTATCCAACAAATTGTATTATGTATACATATGCCTGAATAAGCATAAAATCTTTATATTTTTAATGCTTTATATATTTGTGCTTTTTCATATTATTTTTAAATGTTTATATGTGCGCTGCTCTTTTATTTAGTTTATTTATATATTTAGAATTTTTTGCTATTTAGAGTGATTTATCAAAGTTTTTATTATTGCTCAGATAGGATAAGATATAATCTACGAGTATATAAAAATACTATAAACTGGAAATCACTTAACAAAATTAGCTGAAAGGTTGTTTTTATGTATATACATACATACATATGTTAAGAATTTATAAATATATAAATATATAAATATATATATATATATATATATATATATATATATATATATATATATATATATATATATATATATATATATATATATATATATATCGGCCATACAAAAAAATGTAATTAAAGCTTACCTTGCAAAAACTTATTTTACAAACTCATCTCAAAATTTTGCCACTACTTATATTTAGTAGCGAAATTTCACACAATGAACACAAAGAATTATATAGTATCTGATTTGTAGGATATTGAGCACAAATGATGTATAAAAATAAAATTAAAAATAAAACAAATCCCCATAATTTCATTTCATGTAACATCTAATCTGATTGTTTAATGTATATATATACTCTCGTAGAAAATACATAAAATGTTTTTTTGAGAAACAAAAGCTTGATCTGTATATATACTATATAGATATAAATTGTAAATCCTAAAACAATATCTTATACACTCAATTAAAAATCAATTTATAATTCAATAAACTATTTTGTGCTACCTTTAATCCATTTGTATTTGTTGTTGGCCATAAAAAACAGAGTAATATAATCTGTTTGACTTAAACTTAGATGTTTTTTGGCATTTTAACAATATATATATATATATATATATATATATATATATATATATATATATATATATATATATATATATATATATATACATATATATATATATATATATATATATATATATATATATATATATATATATATATATATATATATATATATATATATATGTATATATATATATATATATATATATATATATATATATATATATATATATATATATATATATATATATATAAATATATTTATATATATATATATATATATATATATATATATATATATATATATATATATAAATATATATATTTATATATATATATATATTACTAAACTCATATTTTGGAATTTTCAGAAATTTTAGTTAGATATTTTATAAAAGTGTTTAAGATTATTTGATATGAAGTGAAGTAGCCCTTTTCATTGAAGCATCCGTTATCATTGCCTAGTTTTCATTGAAGCATCCGTTAAAAAGTGACTAACATCCAACCTTTATGGTTAACACTTATGACAGTTCAAATGCTATTCCTCAAAATTTGAAAATATTGAGTTTAGCCACTTTAACTTGTTGCTTATATCCATATATCCTAATAGACATCGGAAATAATATCGTGGCATAGTAATAAAAACTCTTTTACCTCTGTTAATAAAATATTTATGGCAACAGTTGAAGGGTTCTATAAAATATTATAAAATAATTTTAGTCTCATCATTATTGGACATACGAAAAATTCAATTAAAATTCGTTATAGTATTAATACTTTATACTTAAACGAGTATACTTGAATCATTGGTGAATACCCTACTTTAGGCCCGTCGCACATTTCAGATAAGCTAAGCTATGAACATCGTTGAGCATATCATAGTTTAGCTCAGTTATTTCATTACACTGCACATATCAAATATCCATCGCTCACACACATACATTAATGTTTTTGACGCACCAATATGATTTATTTGCTACTTTTCCAATTTTTTTTTTTGACAAATCGGAAAAACTCAATGTATATGTGACCGATATAGTTTATGTTAGTAAGGTCAACACAACTCAAACTAAGTTAGTTTGCATCGCTTAAAACAAAAAACATAGTTCGCATATCTTAGTTTAAATGTGCAACGACCTATTTAAACTTGTATATTACAAAAACATAGCTAATATCGCATAGCTTAGCTTATCTGAAATGTGCAACGGGCCTTAAGCTTATCGAAATATTGATGGATTTTCGAGTCATATGAATAAGAACTAAAGTAAGCACACATGAATTGAATAGTGAATAGAAACCACTGTACTACAATAATTATAACCTATTATATTTTTGTATCAGTTTACTTGCATATTTCACAAGAAACCAACACATGTAGCTATACCTACGACAGTCTTTAGTATCTATTTTTAGTCGAGACCAAACTTATTTATATGAGTCAACTATTTTTAGCTCAGTTCAACAATAATATAACTAATTGTATTATAAATATATTTTATTACTGAAACATATAAATTTTGCCACAATGATCTTAATGCATATTATGTATATAAACGTCAAAATCACAAATTCTTGTAGCAGGGGCGTTAAGCTTTTTAGCCCTAGATCTCATTAAACCTCTCCAATACACTGTATAAATATATATATATATATATATATATATATATATATATATATATATATATATATATATATATATATATATATATATAAATATATATATATATATATATATATATATATATATATATATATATATATATATATATATTATATATATTATATATATATATTTATATATATATATATATATATATATATATATATATATTTATTTATATTTATATATATATTTATATATATGTATATATATATATATATATATATATATATATATATATATATATATATATATATATATATATATATAATATTATCCAAATCAATATTTACAAAAGAAATGTACATAAAATTTAATTCATCATTAATTCGTTTATTTATTCAAAGACATATTTCGTGAATTTCGTTTTGGTTAAAAAATGTGTCTTCATTGGTTGGAGCAAATTGAATATTTAAATAAACATGCGGATTTAATTTAATTTATTTTCATTTTATTTTATTTTTTGTAAGTACCAAACACTCACTCTAAAATGGAAATAGAATGATAAACCTCTATTACGGATTTTAATCGTGCAATAATCATTATTTGATATAAATTCGATGAATACTATTCATCACTTAATATTAAACCACTTTAACGGAAGAATGTAGATTGTGTATACGTACCGCTAATTGAATCCTTATATGTTTGGATATGCGAGAATTACATGTTTATCTATATATATATATATATATATATATATATATATATATATATATATATATATATATATATATATATATATATAAGAGATTTTAACACTTCAGTAAGGAATTTTAATCAATCAATTCTGAAATTGATAAGTAATTTTGTATCGAACGAAACGATACGAATTCTTGATGATCAATCAAGCTTTAACACAAAAATTTATAATATATACACTATTTTGTTCACCTCAATATATAAGTAGGAGCTTTATGTGTAACTATACATATATAATAAAATCAATCATGTACACGAGATGTACGTATAAATAACTTGAAAAAGTCAAACTCATATTATATATACCACATAATAAAAATCGATAATCACTTAAAATTGCATTCAACCGTGTATTATCGTTGTATAAAACCGAAAAACACTGTACAGCTATATATTACAAAAATTACAATAGTGTAGAACATATAATGTATATATACATATGTACATATATGAAATTAAAATTGTAGTCGTGCAATATAAAATGTATAAGTACAAGTTATCATATGCTATTTTTTTTTAATATTATTGTACTTTACTATTTTATAAAACCTGAACTGTGGTTTATATCGATTGGAAATGTTAAAATTATTGAATTTTTTAAGTAAACTTTAAATATGCCAAATCGATAACACTTTATTGGAAATTTTACAGTACAAAACGATAAAAATTATAATATTAAAGAATTATGATATTGTATATCACGATGTTTTCTGACCTGGCGCATTTCAAGAGAATATTATCTTTCCTCTATTAGAGCTTATTATCTTACCTCAATACCCAAGCAACACGATAGATAATATTTTATACATGTACGTTATCATGATCTAATAAACCATTTCACTTTTAACTGTCATTTTTGTCAAAATTTACATCATACTATGGATATATAGACATTTTTAGATATGCAATTAGCGTGAGCTGGCACATCTTACACGATCAAACATAAATATGTACAAACATGTAAATCAGAAATGTCTAAGAAGACATCCATAATATCTTGTGCTCCACTAAGACATAAAATTAAAATGTTGAAGTATTATTAAATTTCAATATATAAAGAATATGTCAATAAGTTATCATAATATATTTCAATTACAGCCATATTTAAGTAAAGCGGAAATTTAAAATTCTACATACTTATGTATAAAAGTAATAAAATACGTCTATATAGTATAAGAGTGCGGTTATATACAAAAGAGATTCATATGGGAAGTAATTAATTACGATAAAATACAAAACTCATTAATAATACCCGCCTCTTCCTCCCCTTTTACTCTATGTACTGAACGTTGTTTAAATCCCGTCTTAACTTTTTTGTCTTTGAATTCGAGAAGTTATACTTTATAGTTTAAGTTGTATATACCAACATTAGATTAAGTTCATAACAAATTATCTTTCCCATTGAAGAAACACAAAACATATATTTTTGAACAATATTAGTGTATTCAACTTCATCAATCATTAAAAATTAAATTTCTAATAAAAATTAATAATTAATGAATATTAAAAATATGTTAACACTATATATCTTTATATAAAACGTTATTATATACGAAAATACTTTATAAATTTTGGTTTAATTAAAAATACATCTTTAATTTTTTCCTTCTCTCACTATTAGCATTATGTAAAATATAATATAGTTCTCACATCCCATAAATCTTAGTGAGCAAATAGGGCATAATGTTTATAGCTAGGGCGTTTCATTAAAAATATACCGAATACAAATATTTCAGACACATCTAACACTACGACAATACAAGTTCGTTTAAGCTCAGATCTAGTGAACCAAGTAGAAAAACTACCCCATACTCAAAATAAACGAATATCACGATTTTATAAATCTGATAACAATTAAAATTCTGTTAAAGTTATGTTGGTGTAATTTCAATTAAATTCTAATTATTAACATAATCTAAAATAATATTTATATAGTTAAATTAACAGTGTTTTTCATAACATTTATAAGCACGACACTAAATCAGCATTATAGGAGATTTTTAATGTATAATTAAAAACTATAATTTCTATTTTTGTATAAGTATTCACGAAACAAATGAGTTTCCAAAAAACTTCGTGTTATTTTAGCGAATTATAAATATTTTAAGTAAAATCAATTATAATAACGTTAAGTATAATCAAAGTTTAGTAAAATGTTGCCATTGGTCAAAGTTCAAGTTTTATAAGGTCGAAAATTTAATCAAAACTAAAATATTTTTTTTATAAGACATCGATCCATTTTATTAGTGTACATATTATAGCAACAACTTGCCAAATTAAAATTAAATTTATCAACTCCTCTAATAATGATAATCTGAGACGAATGAAGTTCATATTTTTTCGATAAAAATCCAATCAATATAATCTAGCTTTATATTTTTATTTCACAGAATTACTCTGAATAATATTTTCCAATTTTCTTTTTAATTTTTCTTGGTTTTCTACATCTATTTAATTCAATCATTAAAAATTTGCATACAAATTTTCTTATTTCTACATCTAACTATACATATGTATGTATATATACATACAGTAAGACGAATTTAATAGTCTCCCTGTATATCGATACGAGATGTGATGATACATACTTTTATTTTTTGTTGTACTGATTATGAAAATGATTGATTTTATTGATTTTATATTATTTTATTATGTTATGTAATGAATAACTAGCACAGTTTTACGTTTGTTTCAGCAGAAACATCCGCATATAATATTTGAAGCCCGTACCAAAGCGAATAAAGGATGTGCAAATTCGGGTAATTTAGAATGGCGAATGTCGCGTCGACAAAAAACAATATCAGGTATAATAGAAGAACAAGATCGTAATGGTGCTGGCCGATATCGTAGGGATGTGCGCGAAGCAACAAAATATATAGAAACGGCTTTAATTATCGATAAAGCAATGTTTGACAAACGAAATGGGAGTACGCGAGCAGAAGTAGTGCATGATGCAATTCAAGTAGCTAATATAGCAGATTTGTATTTTCGTACATTAAATACAAGGGTATCCGTCGTATACATCGAAACATGGCAGGGGATAAATCAAGCGCAAATTGATGGTGGGAAGGATATTAGTAAGGCGATATCAAATTTTAACGATTATACAGCTAGGAAATTATTTAAAATTGATAAGGATACAACACAATTACTTACGTAAGTATTATATATATATATATATATATATATATATATATATATATATATATATATATATATATATATATATATATATATATATATATATACATATTTTAAAATTTCATATATACTCTGTTTTTCTTTATTTATATCTTGATATTTATCTTAAAACAGAAAAAAATTGTTCTGTTTGCCAAAAAAATAAAAATGAAAACTTCAAATACATTTTACTAATTTTTTCATCAATTTTTATTCACTTAACATCCAAACAATAACAACATCTTGTCTAAATAAATATTATTTTTTTTTACATTGTCTTCGTTCTTCTGCACCCATCGTTCAGTGGTGAAACATTTTCGGGTGGCGAAGCGGGAATGGCAGTACCCGAAACTGTATGTACTCAAAAAGCTGTTGGAATTAGTGTCGATATAAATGTGTACGAACCACATTTATTAGCTGGTACAATGGCCCACATGATTGGTCATAACATTGGGATGGGGCACGATGACGGAAGTAAGTATATAAAAATATATAATCTATATTTTAGATTTTACTGGAAATAATTGTTTTTGTTTTTGCTTCTCGTAAATATACATCTGATTGTTTTTCTTCTATATTTTTATTTATTTTCCAAATAAATCAAAAAGCTAAAATTTAAAAAATAAATAAATCATAACGTACATAATGTTTTATGTAGGTATTTCAAATAGCAAGAATATTTCATCCTACATGTACTCGTATTAAAAGAAAATTCGACTGGAAAATCAAATAAAAATTAATGTCGCTTTAGATTTATTGAATTTTCAATTTTGTTTCTTTATTACTCACAATCAATTCAATATTTTTTTTGCAATTTGAGGGGCTATATTTGAATTTTAGTTCAATTTAATAAAGTATGAACATCACTTATGTATACATATACGTATTACATAGAGCATCATGTTCATAGCTCTTCACATAATCACATTTTCAGATTTGATTTTTATTATTAAGCTACTGCTTGCTTTTTTGAGGTGTCATTCATATTTAAATTACACAATTCAGATCATAACACACAAGCCAACTGTCTTAATATTTTTTATAATACAATGAACTTGAATCTTCACTGATACTCTGTGTGCGCCGCTTATACACAACTAAATTATAATTCAAACCAGAAAAAAAAATCGAAATTCACATTATTCCAGTAAATATAAAATTTGTTAACTCGACTAGAATAAATTTGACAGAGTTTAAGAGTTTCTTATTTGCAGAAGGAGCTTTTTATTTTTCTTTATATATTCAACGTTTGCTTTGTGTGTTCCTTATACTCGTATATAATAGCAAACAGAAAACTTTCAATCTCCTTTTCACTAAATAAAATTGAATTTATTCAAGAAAATCACAACATAGCTTGAACTTTTGAACAAAAACAAAACATAAAGGAAATAAAAAATAAAAAGCTTTCTTCTTACGACCTGCCTGCACTCAAACTCTCGCACGAAATATACTACATATATTTACAGACAGACACACACACGCCCAAAATATTTTTTTTTTCTCGGCGGTGTCAGTTGTTTTGGCTTAGGAGAAAAAAAATTACATGGCATACTAAAATATGAATTTTCAATAAAAATAAAAAAGTTTATTTCGTGAAGAAGTTACATGCTCACAAAAATACTTAAGTATGTGATGATAAACCAAATAACGAGTTAAATTCCATTAGACTTCATTCTTTTTTCATTTGAATGCTTTATGTAGTGTTTTAACACCAACAAAATATTTCAAAAGTTTTGTGTAAACATATCATCATAACATTTCAAAATGCTATTCGAATATTGTATATATTATTTATTTATTTTACAGGAGAAGAATGCTTTTGTCGGGATTGGCACGGATGTATCATGGCGCAAACAATTGTTGGATTGGAAAATGTTCAACCGTATAAATTTTCTGAATGTAGTCGTTCAGATTACATCGATGCACTAAGAATTGGACATGGATTATGTTTATTAAATAAACCAAATGAGGTACATATAGAACATCAATATTACATAATATCATCTCATTAACATTTTTCATGTTTACTCACTGAAACTAAATTATTATGTAAATGAACAGCGAATAAATTAAGAAATTTTTTCAATCCTAAGAAAATAAACGTTAAATTGAATAAAACTTGGTGACTTACTTTCGTATTAAAATCTAGTCGCCGGTTTGTAGCTGCTAAGTGGGTAAAAGAGTTTCTCATCACGCCCCGCGGGTTTCTGTTCGATGCTTGCTCCGGATGACATAAAAAGCATTCGTTGGTTCCCCTATACGTACTTATGGTACGTAAGGTCTCAGTTGAAACGCGGTTTGGGCCATTTACGTCCTTTAAGTCATAGATTATTTTATTGAAATCTAGACTATACAATAACTACTCAAACAACTGACATTGTTTTCTAAATTAATTATCCAATCAAATTAAGTTCTTATACATCATTTCTTAAGTTCAACAACACAATGATGTATAAATATATATATATATATATATATATATATATATATATATATATATATATATATATATATATATATATATATATATATATATATAATTAATTTTTTTTTCGTTTTCTTTTTTATTTTTCAACGTAATCATCATGACACCGGAAAATCAAAATCATTCCATCATCATCTTTATACTCAATGCGTATATACACAAAATAAACAGTTGGAAGTAAGACGAAATTGTGGTAATGGCATTGTGGAAGAAGGTGAAGAATGTGATTGTGGTACAATAGATGAATGCTCAAAAACAGATCCATGCTGTGATCCAATCACATGTAAATTAATTAAGGAAGCACAATGTGCTAGTGGTGCTTGTTGCGACAATTGTTCAGTAAGTTTTTTTTGTGTATACATATTTGATTATTTAGTTGGTATTTTATCTTAATTGATTATGATTATGATGTTTGTATTGTTTCGCTCACGCAGCTAAGACCATCGGGGTATATTTGTCGCGATTCATTAAACGAGTGCGACTTGCCTGAAGTATGTACGGGCGATAGTGGTCAGTGTCCGCCAGATGTTCATAAGAAAAATGGTATAAATTGCGGTCCACAGGGTCAAGGTTATTGCTTTAACGGTATGTGCCCTACCTTAGCAAGCCAATGTGAACGAATTTGGGGCTATGGTGGGACATCAGCTGATCGTAAATGTTACGAACAGTTTAATTCAAAAGGATCAATTAATGGTCATTGCGGGGTGTTAGATAAAAATTATATTAAATGTGATTCAGAGTAAGTAAATAATTTACAAGTATAAAGTAATAATTAGTTTAACGATAATTATTTTATTAACAGAAATGTACAATGTGGTGCATTACAATGTAAAGAAGGTGATCGACAGCCAACAATCGAAGGTTTGGCTCAAAATTACTCTAGAACAATTATTTCAATTCAAGGTGTAGAATATGAATGCAAGTAAGTTTGAGTATCCACGAACATAAATAACTTTTATATTAATAATATAATCGAATAATTTAATTAATAATTTTTTTTTCTTGTGTGCTGGTCTAATTATAGGGCAACAAGTGGTACGATACCTCAATCAGATTTTCCAGCCTATGGTCTCGTATTAGATGGGACTCCGTGTGGTGATAATTTAGTTTGTGTAAATCAAACATGTGTTAGTATATATCCGCATATAGATCAAACAAAATGTCCGACAAATCATAATAATTTGGAGTGTTCTGGTCATGGGGTATGTAATAATATCTTTTATTATAAAATTGTTCTGTCCTTTTATCGTATATTTCTTGTTTTTATTTTTATTACTATACTTTTGTGTTATTTGATATATAAGTCGTGTGCTTTTTATTGTAACCGGAAAAAATATGGAAAAGTGAAAACCATTATATTCGTACCGATAAAATAAACAGAATAGGAAATTTATAAATGATATTAGTCGTTGTTTCGTCGACGTGGCCTTTCATATCATCTTCATTTCTTCATCCTCGCCGGTAGTAGTTAATTGAGATTTTTGTTATTTTTTCTTGACTGTTGTATTATTTACTAATTGTATTATTTAATAAATAAACAGAAAGGATAAAAGACACTGCATGTACGAGTATGTTGTATATATATATCTATTAGAATATTTTTCTATTTATATTCAACAAACAAATTTATTTAATACATTTCAATAATATTGTTGATTTTGTTATTAGAAAGTACATTTTTCTTTTTATACAATATAAAATAGAATAGTCATTTTATTAATTTTGATAAATGATCGATCCATTGAACACAAATTACGTATAAACGTTTTATTGAAATTGATTTTATTTTCGTAAATTGTTCACCTCTTTTATGTAAATAACTAGTATATAAAACGTTAGCGTATAGCAGGTTAATTTTATTACCTAACAGAACAGTTTAGTTCAATATAATTAAACAATTTGTCAATCTAGAATATTGTACAGCTAACAATATTGAATACTTTTGCTTTTATAAATAGATGCAAAATCATTTATTTTTCACTCTCGGGTTCAGCTCAGGGCACGGTTGCTAAAATATAGTATAGCTTTTATTTAAAACCAATAGAACATTAAAATTTGCATTGAAATTTCATTTTAAGCCCTACTGTAAAGCTCTAAAAGACTTAGGAAAAAGACTGACTCATCCAAAATTTTTGTTGTGCGTCTTAGCTCCCCTCATACAATGAAAAATAACTGTAAATCTTCATTGATTCAGAACGGACCACCTATATTTATCGTTTTAGTTATGTGTGATTAATTATTATTATTGTACATATTTTCCCATGATAATTAATTAATTTAGTATTGCAAATTATACTTCATCGAGAAAACGATATATCAAATATATTTATATATACCATATTATGTATTTTTATATTATTGATAGTTAAGACGTTGCGCCAATGTGATTTGCATTCCCAAAAAGTTTTGTGTATGCCAGTGTTGTTTTAGAACACTCGAACTCATTCACAACGTCCCCATGTTGTCCAAATTTATTGTAGAGTAAATGTATGTTTCGAACAAAAATATCGTGGATAGAATACATTTTTAATGTATATTTTTACAACGTTGGCACGCAACGTGTTAAATACAAGATTCATTTTCAATTTCTTATATAATATAATTATAGGTTTGCACAAATCAAAATAAATGTTTTTGTGATTATGGATGGGGTGGACCAGATTGCTCATTACAAATAGCTGTGACAACAACCGTGCCTCCAACCACTACATCAACAGGAACTACGCCATCAAATGATTTGGCTATGAAACGTATAGAAATTAAATATGGTAAGTCACGTTATATAATATTAATTTTTTTATTTAAATACTAAAAATTATTGGAATTAAAGAAACGAAAATTTATTTAAATATTAAATAATTTTTTTTAATTATAATTATTATTATTATTATATAATCTACAAAATGACAATGGTAATCTCAAAATGAAAAAGAATTCATAACTAAAAACAATTTTTAAAAAAAAAACATATTATTTATTGTATTTAATTTATATTTTTAATTATTTATTTCCTCATCATTTCTCTGTAGACGATTCATTCTCTTATACGAGTATAAAAAATTTTTGATTTTTGATTAATTATTTATTCTTATGTTATGAGCGTATGAATAATTAACATATTATTTATATTTATATGTTTTGAGCGAAATACGAGTGACATTAATAAATTATTATTATATTCTTTTGTTTTCCAAAGCTTTAAGGTTTTATTTATATAATTTGTTTTTCTTCATACATTTACGTTTTTACTTGAATGTGCGGAGCCACTAGCAATTTACTAATGGTTTTTTTTATTATCAATTTACATGCTCATAATAAATACACACTTTCAATGAATATTTTTTTAACAAACACAAATTTTCTTTTGCACGAATTTCTTCTAATTCTATTTTTAAACGCTTAATGCTCTAGGACAGTGCTTCTTTTACTATAGTGGTCTATATATACATATATATGAAATCAAACCTCATTTCTATCACAAATGTAAGTAAGTATTGTTATATAAAACTGATTCCACACGCTTCATTTATTCTTTGTATACATCTGTTTTTACCACTCCATTTTAAAAATTAAGATTTCTACTCCAACACAAAAATTCAATCTATAAATAAAACCATATGATAATACCCAAAATATACCCCAAGCCAAAATTTGGGCTTTAGTTGATCAAATAAAATATATTTATTAACTTTTTAAAATTACTATATAGTCAGTTCGAGCAATTTTATATATGTAACTTCAGGTAGGTGATTATTTTTATAGGTAACCATAAAATTCAGTTTTTAAATGTATTATTATTATACGAGATGGTTGTCGTTTCAAATGGTTTCAGAAGCACTGCTCTAGAAAGATAATAATGACCAATACGATGCCTATAAATTGCATGCAAGTTTTTATCAACTTTAATGAATGCATGAAATCGCTAGTGGATCTGTACCGATTTAGAAGAATATCGAGTTATTTAATAAATTATTTAATGGTCTGAATTGTAGTGAAAATATTTATTTACAAATTATCCAATAATTTTGATGACTATATGATTTTAAAAAAAATTTTTTAAGTAAAATAAAAAAACAACTTCATTGGTATTATTTTCAAATTTTAAAAATGTGTAACAAAAGTTTTATTAATTTTAAATGTTTCATAAATTTGCATACCTACGTACACTTTTTATACAAAATTAAACTTTTTTGGGGGCTTTTGTTACACATTAAATAAAAAACCAAAAATTTTTTTCTACAAATAAATTTCCAGGCGATGGTGTTAAAGAAAAAATCAGCACACTAACAATGGTCATCATTTTAGTGGTAATAGTCAAATGTGTCTTCATTAGTTTTGCATTAATGGCAGTTTGTTACAGGTAGAGTAATTTTAATCAAAACACCGAAAATATTAACTTTACACATACGATATTATCGATACAACACTATAATATTAATATACATACATATAAGTCATCTATGACAATATATATACACATTATTTTTATTTTATTATTATTATTGTTATTATTAATATTAATAATATTTTTATTTTTCGATTGAAACCATATCAAAAATTATGAATATTTTAATATTTATGTTAATTTTTTTTTATTAGAAAATTGATTTGACGCTTAAAAATTAAATTTTTTTCAATATCTTTTGATTTAATTGTGGCTAAAAATAAATTTAAACAAATTTTTTAATTATTAAACAAACTTTTTCAATCATTAAATATATTGTATATATATGTACAAAGTAACTATTATTTTACCAGCAAAATACATATTATAAACTAATAAATTAAAGGATTGAAAGGGCTAAAAATAAATGCATATTTATTTATTTTATGCTGACAGACAAATATATATTTATATTGTGTGTGCTACTTTATTAAATATATTTCGTTATTGATTGTCGTTCCATTTCCATTTATTTAATTAAAAACAAACTTGTATATATATATATAACAAAATTGTATATATATATATATATATATATATATATATATATATATATATATATATATATATATATATATATATATATATATATAATTGTTTTTGTATAGTAATATTATATAATTTTATTTTTTAAAACACTGTTTGGAAAATGACGTATTTAGTTTGTTGTATTTAATTTACTAGTTTATTATCATAACCGAATCACATACTCTTTTCATATATTCATATAATTAATTTCAGAAGCAATATTTAACTTTATTATAAATAACCAGAGGTTAACTTTGTCATACGTTTCAGTGCCTCATAAAATGAGTTGTGACTGTTATCGTTAGATAACTGATTTGTTGTAACTAAATTATTATTACACACCAAACCCACTTTAAGTGATGACCAAACCAGCTTACCTTATTGGGTACTTTGTAGGGCCTTTAATGTCTAAATCCATAATGCTAGCAATATCAAAAAACATTATGTGTACATTTATTAATACATGTATGCATATAATTTTAATGTTTATATTACATTCATACAAATAATAGCAATTTAAAATATTTATGTCAAATTGAATTGTTTATTTGTTGATTTTATTTATAATCAAATATATTACATTAATTCTGGACTGAAGGGAATAAATCAGTTTTACCAATTTTATCACATATTTAAATGCTTTCGAAATGTACAACAATATACTAATCACATTAAATTAACTATAACTGCTTGTCATCTGAATGGTTATATCCCAAAAATGATAATAAAGTTATGATTTATACATAACTTTATTTATTTATTTTTTATTATTTAAAATTTCACGTTAATATAAATTAATTACAAAATTTTTTACTAGCGGCATATTTCATATATAATTTAATTATTATGTTTTAAAAATGAAATTGTGAATGAAATGTGTGCGTATATTTTGGTTAGAAAGACAATGATTCTCCATTATATGTACATACATATATGAATTATGTTAAATTGATAAACCAAAATTGTAATTTAATTACGTAAAATATAAAAATTTGATTTAATAAAAATCTCAAATACACATAGATAATCAATGACATAGTACATTCTTGAAACCTTCGTTATATGTTATGTTCATATACTACAATTTATGTATTTGTAAAACTATAAAACTTATAAAATAAGTTGGTTTTATCAATTTATTCTCAATAATTATTTAATTGATTATAAAAAACATTTTGCTTAATTTACAACATAACCACGCCGAATTTATATATGAAAAATATTCAAATACATTCATACATTTTTCAATTAAATTGATAAAAAAATGTTTTTGATACCAGTATATTTAAATATTTTAATTTCGCTATAATTATCATTTTTATAATAAAATAAAAAAATCCATATGATTATTATTTTATGCATTTGTATTAATTAATACTTTAAATGTATGTAATTGAAAATAAAAAAACAATTTTTAATTTTATAATTTTATTGAATTAATTTTAAAACAAATGTTAATTTAATTATAATTTTGAAATTAGGTCAAGTTAGTTAGTTTAATTGTATATTGTGAAAGGTAGCTAATATATTATTAATTCTGTCTAATAATAATTATTAGAACTATATTGCCTCAAATATCTTAATGTTGCTATATGAAGCCACTTAACAACCCTTACAATTACATAAACCAAATAACTCAGCGGTTAATACTATTTGCTTACAAATGGCAGTCGATCTTAATAAAGATTTAAACGTTTATTTGTATCGTCTGACTAGAAGTTATGAATTAAAAACATAACTACGACTGATGACGTACAAAACGAAATGAACTACAATGCACAGACGGGGAAGGCACGAGTATATTAACCAAACACCTATTCTTTATTCAGATTAAAATACACAGATAAGCTACATACTTTGTAAAAAATGTTATATTGAAATTAAATTTCGTTCGATTGTTAAAAAAGCTCTCAGATTTGTTCGATGAAAGTAAAAATTATATCAGGAAAGAGATTTAAGAAAATTTACACAGCTCTGTTGGAATGTTTTAAAATATTGTAATACAATGTGAATTTATAAGATAGTAAGACCATCTAACACAAATAACCGACATTTATAGAATGTTAGACAAAAATAAGGATAAGCTCCAAACTGAACTCTACAAATCAAGAGATATTTATTTAGGTTTTATATTCTGAAACGTAAAACATTAAAGAAATATTTTAAGAAATTCCGACCTTTGAATTATATATATCCTACACGCGGTTCAAACCCATTCATACACATACTTACACATTACATTCAATCGTGGTTTTTAGTCACCACTGGGATAGAGTCAAAAACATGCTAATTAGCAAAAACTATGAATGTATAGTAAGTAATAGGATGTATAATTAAAAGATGTTTGTACATTTAAATTTGATAAAGTAATCTTACCAAATGATTTGTAACCGATGTAACATTATAAATTCTCAAATGTTTCGAAATCCTGTATACCACATATCATGTGATTAATTGATTGATCGAATCCAATTTCGTAATGTATATAGAAATAAAATAAAAACATATAAGTTATAAAATCAAAAAGGAAATCAAAATAAATTATTAGAAACATTTATTATGGGCTATTCACAATGTATTGTAACTCATACATATTGATGAGATACTCCGAAACATATACCAAATATATTTTAATGTACATATGTAATCCTTTTTCAGGATTATGTTATTATTCATAATATTATTTCACCTAATAAGGATGAGTTTTCTTTTATTTATTTAATACTTTTGATGCTACTGATACTATAGATATGTATGTGTATCTACCATATATATAGTAGTCCGTTAGTACTATATACATATACATATAATTGAGTGGCAAGTTTGAGTGTGAGACTGACTAATATCTTAGTTTATTACTCAATAAAGTTTAAAACATTAATGGCGAAGTTGAAAAAGAGCGAAAGGTGCCTAGTTCGATTCCCGATTGATTTTACTTCGGCCTACTAGTTAGGCCTTTAAAAGAGAATTGGAAAAGTATTGGAAGTGATTTGGTCCTCAAACAGACAGTAGGGAAAGTTATATACTATCGATATATTGTCGATATAATTTGTATTTAGTGACATTAAGACTCAACTGTAACTCGAATGTTACATATTACAGTAACATTTATACATACACATGGTTATGTTTAATTTCATTCAGTTTTTAGTGGGAGCTGTGTGTTTGTTTATTGCTTGTAAATTATTACAAAGATGTTGTAATTATGTGTTATATGTTTATGTGTTAGAATAATATAAATTATATTTTAGTTTTATGAAAAATTGCTTTTCTTTTATATAAAATAAATACATATGCTATAAATAGATGTACATAATTTATATATATATATATATATATATATATATATATATATATATATATATATATATATATATATATATATATATATATATATATATATTCTATTATTATTTGCCTATAGTAAAAATAGTAGAGTAAGAAAAAAAAAATCAAGACATCCTATTTTTAGGATATTTTTTATGTTTTATATTTTCTTGTCAGATTTCACATTTCATTAGAACAACATTTCTCTTATTTTTATTTTTCCATATACATAAAATATTATTTATATTTTTTATATATCTCTTATAAACATTATTATAATATTTTAAATTAATTTTATTTGTATACAGCTTAAAATAGCTATGCAAAAGCTCTCTGTACAGCAAATCTAATACCTATCTTCCACTCTGCTTCATTTTAATATAAAATAATTTTGAAACCCAAAATTTTTTATTCGCACTTTGATCAACAAGCAAAAAAAAAAAAAAAAAATATATATATATATATATATATATATATATATATATATATATATATATATATATATATATATATATACTCGACATTTACCTATTTATGAATATACAATACACAAGCGTATAAAAATAAATTAAATTAATTTTTGTGTTATATATACATACATATATAAATATTATTCAATAAAAAAATATGTTTATATGGTAACCAAAATTAATTCCAATTTATATGCAGTATTATGTTCCCTCGTATATTTAGTCCTAATATACCTTAAAAGAAGTCGCTTCGAGGTAAATTATAATAATTTTCTTGATTTATAATTATCTTCCGCATTTATTTTCTAGTGATTCATTAAATAATAACACCAAAAATTAAGTATTTTTGTGCTTCTTTAGTTCTCCCAAGTAAATGAAAATAATTTACCAATTTATGATTTCATTTTTATATTAAAATAAGATATTTTTATTAATCAAAAACGTATTTTGAAACGTGTTTACCTTGATGATATAACTTCTTGTAAGTTGTAATCAATATTTTGTATGATTCGTAATTATTTATACCAGTCAATCATAATCGTTGCTCAGTTAACTTAACTCATTGATCTCTAAACTTATTTAGACCTGAAAAAACATGCTTAGGTAATTTAAGTTTTACGGCTATATAAACAATCGACACCATCATCGCTCTACCCCATTAACATTTTTGTATTTGAAATCAACATTAAAAAGGTTTTTATTTACAAAATATTTATTTTACTTTAAAAAACTTTTTAATCAAACTTAAATTTTTCATTTCATCCGCGATTTTATTAGGATTTCACACAGACATACAAAAAAATCATCTTTGATTGGGACTATATTTGTTAATTTCGAACACATATTGTTGACAATAACACAAAACGGGTAACATTATTTATTATAGGTATAAAAGGTGCCTCTTTGTGTATTTATTTTATTTAAATGGATAAACATTTACATTTAATTAATTAAATTTTATAAAACATTAAAATGGATTATTTATTTTATGTTTTTAGCAAAATCATAAATTATATTATTAATATTATTATTTTTGTTTTTGTAAAACGCGTTTCCTAATGATCGAATCCCGTTGTTCATAATTAGGCAACATAAAATAAAATATTTATTTAATTTTATTAAATTTTTTTTTGTTTTATACTTTTATTTATTTATTTATCAAATTATATATTTAAATGAGATTACCATCTTTTATTCGATTCGTTATTTTAGCACCCCCCACCATCCACCACTTTCTTTAAGTTTTATTCATACTTAACACACGTTACTACATCTCATTAAAATTCATATGTATAAACATTTTATTTTAATTATTAATTCATTTTAATTTTTAATAAATATTTATATAAGGTAAGATTAATTTACTTTATTTATATTTTAATAAAAACGATATAATTAAAATTATGGATAAAATCGAATTTCGATTACCATTGTCATCGACCAAAACAAAAATAAAATTTTTTTTTTATATTTCGAAAATATAAATTTAATTTTATTTTCATAATTTTTTCTCTTTTTTCTAAATTTCTTTTTATTTTCCTCATGAAAAACCAATATGAATATAAAACACCAACCTACTTTATGCGTCTTCAAACCAACCACGTAACTATAAACATAAAATTTAAACAAAAAAATTAATGCAATAATTTACTATATTATATATAAAAAAATAACAACAAAAAATAGAAAATTATCATGGTTCAAATACAGTATTTTTAGTTGGTGTACTTGTATCAGTAGTTGGTTTTGTTTTTGTTACATTCACTCTAATGGCTTTGTGCTACAGGTCAGTTGTAGTACATAGAAACTTCTCCCTGTGTCTGAGGTTAGTTTATTTAAATTTACAACTTTGTTAAAGGTAGTTTTTCATTTATTTTACAGATATAATAAATAAATTTGAAAATAAAAAAAAAACTTAATTGATATAATAAAAGAAATACTTTATATTTAAGGATTAACTTTAACAAAAATATTTTTAAAAAAATTAGTTTTAATTTTGAAAATTCCTTTAACTTTTTTTAATTTAATTTATATAATTTTAATTTATTATTATTCAGTTTTATCTATATTTTAACTGTTACAAGAGAAATAAACAAATCTGACAATTGAAAAAAAAAAAATTTATTAAGAATTAAGTAAATGCCTTACAAACCAAATTAATTATTATATATTATATACTCTTGTAATTGTACAGCTTTTAAATATTTTTTTTAATTTTTATTGATTTTTCCAAAATCATGGTATATAATATAAATCGATATTTTTGTATGCCACGATCTTGAAAAATATTTAACCATATAATATGTATATTATAAATTAAGCAAACAACAAAAAAAAATTGAAATTAATTTTTATCTTAAATTAACAATTATAACAATAAAGTTATTATATTTCCAATTAATTCGTTCAATTTTCTGCATGTCCTGAGTAAAGTAGTTTTAGCAAGTATGTAAGAAGAACAAAAAAATGAAATAAATGAAAAATTTGCATGGCATTAATTTTTGTTAATACAAACACGTTGATGAGAATAGAAATAAATAAAACAAAACAATTAATCATGTAAAATTAAATAAAACTATTTTTCTTGAGCAATAATATATAATATATTTTTATATACGATTAATGTGCTTTTTGTGTTATTGTGGATTCTATACATAATATATGCATGCGTTACCTATTGTGTTTATTTAGTAAAAGCTTGTTTTTAGTGTGATTATCGTTTTGCAATAAATTTATTGTTTTCTTATAAATATAATTTATTTAAATTGTATTATATATATATATATATATATATATATATATATATATATATATATATATATATATATATATATATATATATAAATGTTATATAATAAATTATCTCATAAAATTGTGATAGGTAGAATATTATGCCTTTTGGAAAACCAATATAAAAAGAGACATATTATTAATTAGAACATTCAGTTGTTAATTATTATTAATATTTAATTATCAACACAAAATAACATTATTGTTAAATTATAATAAGTATAACCACTGTCAAACAAATAATATTATAAAAAATAAAAACTATAGAAGACATCCATTGCTAAAACAAAACAACGTCTTTCGTCAAATTAAATTCTTTTATTTTTAAGATTAAACTCGCAAGATGTACTCTAAATTTTTGTTACTTATTTATGGTAGAAATAAAATTGTCCAGTTTTTTGTTCCAAAAAGAAAAAACTGTTACGCTTCGTTTATTATTAAAAATAACACTTCAAAGTACTCTTTTAAAGCAAATAATCATTTTATTTCATCATTATTGAAGAAGATAGAAATCCTAACAACATTCTATTTACAGAGTGTTTCATAAATTTAAAACACTGATTCTTGCAATATTATATTATTTAAAACTCAAAAAATATAAAAGCTTTATGAAACACATTGTACATAAATATATATTTTATTGTATTGTTAAAGATTATATAAAAATTTAGACACACACGAGTAAATAAAGTTGTTCGTTTAGTCCGTCTCATCTTTGTACCGACATTATTTAAATTAATTTATAAGATAGATAAATAGTTAAAACTGATTAAATACAAAATCATCTCAAATTATTATAAATATATATATATATATATATATATATATATATATATATATATATATATATATATATATATATATATATATATATATATATATATACACATATATATATACATATATATATATATATATATATATATATATATATATATATATATATATATATATATATATATATATATATATATATATATATATATATTTATATATATATATATATATATATATATTTATATATATATATATATATTTATATATATATATATATATATATATATATATATATATATATATATATATATATATATATATATATAAAAGCTCTTCTTATGAAAAATAAACAAATTAGTATTGAGGCCAAACAAAAATTTCGTACAATTAGGAAATTCAACAATTCTAGTTCGAAACCACTTTGGCAAATTGAAAAATGTTGATTTAATGTAGAACAAAAAAATAAAAAATTGAAAACTAAAATTTATTATTTTAAACACAATCCATTTTCAATGTTTAGGTTTTATTTTTTGTTTTTTTTGTTTTAAAAATAAATAATAACAATAAATTTATATTTGTTATTTCTAGGAATTAATAATTAAAAAGTTTTGTATTTACATATAAATCGTTATTTTTTGCAATGCAGTTTTTATTATAAAAGCTCCAAATACATTTATTTATTTTGTATATAATATGTGTACAGAAAGATATGCTCTAATTAGGTTTAGATCACATAAAGTTTAAGCAAATAAATGATAATAAACAGTTGGTAGATATTAAAATGTTAGTGTACTTAACTCAACAACTAAATATTTGTACACATTTAACATTCGATATAATAATTAATTAAAATTTAAAATAAATAAGTACAATGAAAACATCGCAGTGTTGAAAAATATATAAATTTTTTTGAACGCACACATAAATAATATTTACTTAGGGCAGCCATGTTGTATATAAACATATATGTATATATATATATATATATATATATATATATATATATATATATATATATATATATATATATATATATTATATATATATATATATATATACATATATATATATATAATTATATATATGTGTGTGTATGTGTCTTTATGTCTAAAAACCACATTAAATGAAATGATAATGTTTTATCTCTAACAAACGAAATTATTTTTTATTGAATTTAATTACAATTAAAAATTCAACTCAATTATTATTAAATATTAAAAAATTTTAAAAGGGTTATGTAAATTAATTAATATTTTAAAAAAATTAAATTTAATGGTTTTTGGATCAATTAGTGATTTTATATTGCACATAGACCATAGAATATTTACCATTATAACAACAATTAAATGATGCAAATATTTAATTTTTATTTGTTCAATTATTAACTACGTGCGCAATCATACCGACCGATTTTAATTCAACAGTAATTATTTTGAAAAAATTATATTTTGAAAACACAATTAATTGTAATTAAGCTTATAATATTTCGATTATTTAAAAGTTTAGTTTAGCTTTAGATACCATAAAAATGTGAGTTTCATACCATAATATTCAACAACTATCTAACAATTAAATGTTGTAAGAGTAGAAAATAAAAATAAACACTTTGAATTATTTATAATAATATACGAAAATTAAAAAAAAATAATTTAATTTAGGAAATAAGAAAACACTATAGGTTCTGTGAGGATATAACGCAGTTCTAAAATATTGTAACATAAAACATTCTAAAATTATAATTTTTATAAGTGTATCGAATACCTACTATACACGTTTTACGAATATTTGTATAAAATTAAATTAAATTGTTTAGTATATAGAGACGCGAGAGCTGAAGTATAATTAGATAAAAAAAAACAAATTTTAATTACTAAAACCAAAAATATAATCTTAAAAATATTGCTTGAAATTTTTATTTTGTTTATACAAATAAATAGTTAATAAATTGTGTAAAAGAATTCAATTAATTGTTGAAATTGATTGCTATTAAACTTTTGAATTTGGCCAATACTTAAGATATACACAAACAATATAACTATACAATTTAAATAAAATATATTATTTATAAAAAAAAAGTAAAATGATCTAGTAAAATTAAAACAGAACACGTTTTTCAGCATCAATTGAATAAATATATTATATTCATATCAATAGCACAATCACAAACCGCTAATTATTTATAAAATTCCATTTGATGCAAGAAATTTACTTTTTTTTACTTAAACAGTTATTTTTTAAATATTTTTTTATTAATTTAATTTGCATTTGATGTCGTAAATTTATGTTATGATTTATATTTATCTCTATCGTTATTGACTTGCAAATATACGTATTTAATATATATATATATATATATATATATATATATATATATATATATATATATATATATATATATATATATATATATATATATATATATATTTATATATATATATATATATATATATATATATATATATATATATATATATATATATATATATATATATATATTTATATATATATATATATATATATATATATATATATATATATATATATATATATATATATATATTTATATATATATATATATATATATATATATATATATATATATATATATATATATAAATATGTATTATATATATATATATATATATATATATATATATATATATATATATATATATATATATATATATATATATATATTATATATTTTATTTTATATATTATAATACCTATATATTTCTTCTTATAAATATTGTATAAAAATAAAATAATAAATGTTGTATGTAATGTATTATTATTATTTTTAATTAAAAATAAAAGTTATATTAAATAAGAACGTAATACTGCATCGGACAATTTAATAAAACTTATTATTTTTAAGCAAATATATAGTCTCTTTAAAATCACAATAAACCATTATATATAAATATGTATATATATTTTATAAATAATATTTATATATATATATATATATATATATATATATATATATATATATATATATATATATATATATATTTATATATATTATAGAACTATAATATATATATTATATATATATATATATACATATTATATGTTGTATATTATAATTTTATTTTTTATTTTCAAATTATCACCAAACAAAAAATATATTTATATATATATTTATAAAATAAAATAAAAAATAATAATATATATGAAACATAATACCTAAAAAATAATAACAATTTTAAATAAAAACAAATTCTGAAATTGGTTTATTTCTTCTTCTTTTCTTCCTCGCATATGAATTTAATTTGGTTGGAAATCACAAAATAAAAAAAATAAAAATAAATAAAACAAACAATATAATTATATATAAATAAATAATTTAAAAATTTCAAAAAATATATACAAAAATACAAATTATAAAACATAAAAAACATTATGAATAACGAAATTCTGTAAATAAAAACTATTTTATTTATAAAATAAAAACAAAAAAAATATAAAATAAAATTAAAAAAAAAAAAAATGAAGAAGGAAGACTACACGACTGAAATATGATCCACCATATGTTAAAAAACCAATGGGAAAACCGTATGGTAGTGCGGCGACAGCAAATCATCATTCGGTCGAAGAGGTATCATTAGATGGTTCTAACAAAATTATAACGTATGCAAATCAACCAGGATTCCGGTGAGTATATCACACTAAATTTATTATATACCATATTAACTTACTATATTGGAACAGCCTATCAAAACGCGAAAAAATCAAAACTTGGTGCTAATGCTTAAAAAATTGACAGGAACAGAAAAATGAAGGAATCATTTTAATACATTTATTTGCTTAGAATGTATTTAAAAAAAAACCTTTAAATAAAATACATACATAAAGTAAAATGCATTAACTGATGAGACTACAAATGTAAATTTGCAGTCCCATAATGTATTTTACCATTGCAATGATGTTCGTAAATGATTCTGATCGTACATGAAATTAAATATATATTGAGCCAATCAAAACACGAATTCACCCACCCTAATGTAAATTTATAAATCCAATAAAATTCATTATCATCACCTGAAACCAATACGACGTTCATAAGACTCGATTTTTCACATCAAGGGATATGATATGGCCAATTTTTTTTTTTGACAAACACAAATTTTGTGGTCATTACAATATGGTATATTTTGTTACAAAATGGTGTACAGATATTATATCTAAAAAATTGATTTTCTAACATTCGAAAAGCCTGGAGGTTTATAAAAACTATAGAAAATAATGAGTTAGACGTAGCAAATTACCCACAATACTATACATTGTTGCCCAAATCTATCACACATATGTATATAAAATATATTTATCGTAAATATATATATCGTATATATACAATAAAATTTGTACCTATAAAAACTAGAGAGATTTCAAAGAGATACAATATCTCAAAAATGCATTAATAAATCAAAAACACTCAATACGTAATAAATATTATATGCTTTTATCATTATTTATATTTAACAAAAATTTATATTTAATTAGGTCATTATAAACATAAATTTTCGTAGATAACATCAAGTTATAACTGATTGACATCACGAGCAAAAATACCAATAAAATGTAATCACACCCGATTTTAATGACTTTAAAAATATAAATTGTTATATTTATGTTTGATTTTAGTGTTCGATAAAATTATAAAACTAAATTTAATAATAATTGAATTATAAAAAATCGATCCTATTTATAACTATATAACTTTATTAACCAAATCAAATGGCTTTCCTTTTATATTAATTGGTTTATTTAGATATGGCAACAAACGAGCTTAATAAAATAGTAATTAATTTTATTTTTTTTAATTAAATTGGTATTTTTGATACCTGTACTACGAAACTATTATATGAAATTAATCACATACGCACATCATACACAATATATGTAGATTTAAAATTATCACCACCCCACCAAATAAAACAATATATTTTTAATTTTAATGTTAATTCAATCGTTTAATAAATCGAAGTAAAAAAAATTTAACAATAAAAAAAACCGCACATAAATAAAAAATGAAATATAATAATAAAAATTAATTTCAATTTGTTCTAAGCAGAAGATTTTTTGTATTGTTTTTCTAACATTTTTATACAAATAAAAAAATGAAATATGACAGGCCAGAATACTAAAACAAAATAAAAATAAATAATAATAAAAAATGTTTTATATATAATTTTATCACGAAATCATAAAACACAAAAAAAAAATAAAATATTAAAAATTATATATCGTTATATTTTTATTTAAGGGATCATAAAATGCAAATCAGACGAATGCCCGGTTCTGGTAGCGAAGAAGATCCAACACATTCTGGTAAGTAATACAATTTCTAACTTTATGTAGAATTATATTATATATTTTTTTGTGCCTAACCATAATATATTATGTAGTCGATATATATTATTTTGCTACGATATGTTTATTTAAAATTCACGCTGCTGTTTCCATTCCGAAAATAAATTGGTTCAATACATAGAATATGGCGCCGAAGTTCTCGCGTATCTATTTAAACCAATTTTTTTTTGTTTATTTGTATGGAAACTGTTTATTTATTATTTAATTTCATGAATGAGGAAATCCTTTTTTTAGTTCAATATTAAAACAATTGCTTGTTACTGTTTATAAGTTTGGAAATATTGTTTCCAAATTTAAAACATCTTTAGACAGCACCAACAACTATAAAGTTAAGCTTTTGTACAGTAATTAGTACATAGATTGAATAATCTGATATACTGAAATACCAAAGTTAAAATTGTTTCATTAAATTACTATTTCTAAAATTCATTCATTTTACAATTAATAACAGGAGCAACAATTACATTTACAATTAATAAAATTAGTAATTAATGTTTCTTCCTCCATCCTATTAGACAAATCTGTAATCTAGTTCATATAGAAAAATCAATATAAAAAACTTCAATTTATGAACAGCAGCCATAAATCATTCAATGATCTCTATACCATGATTTAAGTTATTCTACTTACCATTTCTAATCAAAAATTAAATTTTTAAAACTTTTATTTTATCGAAATAATACATAATCCCGAATTTTTAACTTTGGTCTTCCTATATGTTGGTTTATTTTATCTATGGCGTTAGTCTTCTCTCTAAAAACAAAAACCTTCTCTCCTTAAAAATAAATCGGCAAGGAAATATTTTTAATTAAAACTTTTGATGATCGACGTAATCGCGAACGAGTTGAAATTGAAAATACATTCTTTTCAGATACTTTTATTAAAATACCGTAAGATTCGCTTAAAACCAAATAAAAAGTCTAAAATCATAAATTAAAATGCAATTTTATGTGGTTGGGAAAAAAATTGTACTCACCATATGTACAGTTACAATCACACATACACGCTAGTTTCTTTAGTATTTAGAAAGATTTTTCTTCCAATCACATAAACAAAATAAAGTCACTCTTTTTCTCACTCTGTCACTATTAAAATAAAATAAAATTTTAAAAGTTAAATTTGTCAAAAAATACCCTACCAATTTACACCCACCCAAAAAAATCCATAAAAGGGGGTAGATTTGTTTCTTGTTGATTAGTACGTTACAATTCGGTATTTTTAAGGAGAAGAAGAGACTGTTTCAATCATCGATCTACCCCCAAACAATATGTCAAAACTTCCAGAAAAAGGAATCCTCAAGAAACATGGTTTTGGGCTTGTAATTGGTGATAGTTGCAAAGATAAATGGGGAGATGATTCACAATCCGATAATCTTGAATTAATAGCGCAACAAGAGACAAGCGTATCACAAACTACATCTGCCCTGCAAACAGCTGCCGGTGATGTGGAGCGAACACTAAAAAGCTTGAATGGATATCACGAGGACATACTGGAAGCGTTACGTAATGCGGCATCACATCGAGGAACTGGTGCCGGTAATACGCCATCGGGGAGCGGCAGTCTTAGTGAAGAAACGCTTAGGAAACAATTAGAACAAGCCGCTTTAGGCTATAGTGAAGCGACGTCTTCATATAAACGAAGCGGCTCAAAAAGTAGTTCGAAAGAAAATATATGTGATATGCCTCAACCACATACAGTTATAGTTGAAGGACAATCCAATCCTATGATGCATCATCATCGTCCTCCATCTAATCAAGAGGAAGAGGAAGTTCCATCACTGGGACCTCTTCGTATACGAAATTTAGAAGATTTAATTAGGCAATTAGAACATCATTCATCACGACATATGAGTCCCAGTGGATCGGAAGATATACGAATGTCTGAAACTGAAGCCGATCGTCATTATAGATTAGATAGTTCAGCAGCGTGCAGTGAATCTTCACAAGGGTAAGTCAATTTGTATATGCATATTATAAGTAAAACATTATTTTAAAAATATAATTTTTGTCTGTCAATCTTCAGTTCAAATCAACAATTATCACAGCAACAAAAAACAGCAACAATACATCCGTCATATAGCAGTCGATGTAGACCTCGCTCAGATGATGAAAGCCGTTTCGTTTATGGGAGATATCGTCATCCTCCATCATCGGCAACTAGTAGACATTCAACACACCAAACACATTCACCACATTCGTTTAGTCATCATACACATCATGGACATGCACATGGGCATCCATCGCATGGACCTCATTCATCGCATCATTCATCCCATACCCATCTACACCAAGATGAAGACGGTATTTACGAGACCGCTGATCATCATGATCGACAAGTTGATCCGCGTGATACACCCGATAGCGAAAGGTATGTATTCCGGCCAATTATGTAAACAAACATTTATGAAAAATATGGATCGTTTTTACAATTAAATTCTTCAATACCAAACTATTTCAACCAAAGGACGATCCTCCATTCAAAACCAAAAATATAAATGTTGTTTAAATAACGAGGCCAATCAATTTACAATATATTATTTTTCGATTCGAATATTTCTAGTGATGAATTTATTCAAGCTCAACAACCGTTAGCCCGGTGGGCGAGTGAGGATGTAGTATCCGTGGTGGTTCTGAATCCCGGAACGGGACAAGCACATGGTCCCTCATCAACAGGAGCAATCATCCACGGAGATATAACTATGGGCTTACCAACAGCAAGTGGGATACAACATCAACCGAGAGACTATTATCCATCACCCCCTTCAACGGAGACCGAAAGCAGCGGAAGTGTTATTCAGCCACCACAACCCCAACAGAGGCGCGGTCATATACAAGACGGTCAAGGACACGACGGTCAACAACAGCAAATGGACAGCACAGGACGTTTTCCCGAATATAAACACTGATAATAGTTTATGGGGTTCTAGATATCCCCAAAAATCCAAATTTGTGATTTATTTTACTTCTAATTTATAATTTAGCGATTATTAGTTTTTATTTTTATAAAAAACAAATTTTAGTTGTAATTAGTTAAAGAATTAAATAAATAAAATTTTATATGAATAAAATATATAAAATCATTAAACAATTCGTAAAAAAAGATTAAATAAAGTCAATTTTTTAATTAAATGAAATGATATAATAACAAAAACCAAAAAAGGATAAATAAATAAATAAAATTATAAATAAACAAAAACGTATATATATATATATATATATATATATATATATATATATATATATATATATATATATATATATATATATATATATATATATATATATATATATATATATATATATATTTATATATATATATATATATATATATATATATATATATATATATATATATATATATATATATATATATATATATATATATATATATATATATATATATATATATATATATATATATATATATATATATATATATATATATATATATATATATATATATATATATATATATATATATATATATATATATGAATATAATATGAATATGTAATAACAAAATGAAAAATTCTAAATTAAATTTTAATTTTTTTATATATTTATTATTAAATTAATTTAATTTTGTATTTCTAATTTTGGATAGAACAAAATAATAATTATAAAATAAAACAGACACACACACACAC